>JAJPUD010008874.1:0-82221 GCA_023553655.1 Myrmecobius fasciatus | reverse complement strand
CCAAGCAAAATATAATATTTTCAGCTTGAGTTTACACTATCAGATTCATTTTTTACCAAGGCACGAAGGAGAAATTCCATTCCAGCTTCCATTGTCTGTACAGAACATTCTTGAATCTCCCAGCAGATAATAGCCATTGTTACACTGGTAGGTGACTGTGCTGCCTGCATAAAAGTCCTCAGCAGAATAAAAGCCGTTCTCCAAAGGAGGTGGAACTCCACAGCCAATTCCTACAACATAGCCAAGAACATAACTATACAAGTGAAGCCAGTACAAAGTGAAGCAAAATGAAGTTTAAGAAAGTCCAAAGAATAAGTCTTTTACATAATATACACTTCATAATAAGCACAAGTTTCACGTACCTGGAACTTAAAAGAATGATTGATTTTAGACTATTGAAATACAGAAAGCAGCCTAAATGAAAATAAAGCATGTGGCTTAAATAACACTAATATGACCTATCTATATTCTCTGTTTAGATGTTCTTTGATGAAATTTTCATGAAATTTTATGATTCACAGAATTTTAAATGTACTTAATGCAAGAGTAAATAATTTAGTCAAAAGAGCACTTGTCTCCAGGTTAGGAGACTTGAGTTCTAGTCCCTGATTTCTCCAATACCTAGTTTTGTAAATCATTACTTACATGAGTCCAATTGTATTTGCTAGTCCCCTCTCTCTTGTAGCTTTTCCCACTACTTCCTTCTATTTCCCCCATATCATTATGCGGCTGTGGGAATCATAAAATTAGAATGGAGTGTTAGAGATCTCATTTTATGGATGAGGAAGCTGAGATTTAGTAAGAAGAAATAGTTGTCCAAGGTCATAGAATTATTATCAATTTTTTCCTTGAAAAGGGCTGAGGAGATGCTTTTCTTTTTCAGTGTCCTTAACAACATCACTGACAAAGAACTCACTTTCGCAGTGTGGTAGTGGTTGAGTCCATTGTCCTTGATTCAGACAGTACTGAACAGCATCCCCAATTATCTGGAAACCCGCATCACAGAAAAGACTGACTTTAGAGCCTGGTTTTAAATCTGTAGTCAAGGTCCGCAGATGAGGTACATATCCGTCTAATGATGGACAGTCTGGAAACAGAATATGTATGAATAGACAGTTTTAAGAAACACGGTTGCAATATGAGTCCAACATATGGAGTGTTAATTGTGCATGCATATCTGAACACTAAACACATTCTGCTTTTATAACTATGCTAACTACTTGGCTTTCCAAAAAGCATTAAATTTGGGGGAGTGGAGTAAAGTTAAAACAAAGTTAAAAACTTTGACAAAAAAAATTTCAGCTTATTTTGTTTTTAACAAGATGTTGAAGGAAGAAACAGTTTTAACAATAGTTTGAGAAATATAAACCTGCATTTTAAAAAGAAATGAAAGATAAAAAAAATTGTTACTAGCAAAGTTCTCTAATTGAATTAATAAACCATTTGAATTCATTTAACTATACAATACTGGAAAACTTAAATTTGTTGCACAGTCTCTGGAATTTTAGGAATAGAGAAATAATTATCCCATTGTCAAAATAATTTATTATAGGAAGTTTAAGGAGATATTGTTTAAATATTCACTTGTGAAGAAAACATTCGATTGTTTGGTTTTGATCATCTAGTTTTTTTATTATCTAGATTTTTTTGTGTTTCTTTTCCCCTACTCCTTTATTCTCCTTTATTTTACTATTTAATCATTAAATGATGGATATACATAAGAAGATATGGTGAAAAATAACATAAGAATTTCACTATTAGCAGTTCTGACAAAGGATTTGTTGGGAGGGAAATTGTTGACTAAAATTCAATTCAAATGAAACTGAATAAAACTGATTTATCTAAGTGGTTCTTTCATTATCCTCAAGACTATAACTATTATATTTTAAGATCACTTTAAACTAAAACATACAAATGAAATTCTAACCAGAACAGAATATGCTCTTGGAATCAATCTTCACTTTTCCAACAACTCCTGACAGGAAATCTGGCCAGGCCAACACATTTCCTTTACTGAGTCCTTCTGGACAAGAGGTAGCCAAAGACTTTACCTGAAAGTTTAAAAGAGATATTTAAATAGGCTCTATTTTGTTCATTCCAACCCAAATAGGGAAGACAGGAACATATCTTATTGAAAACTCATGGATATATTCATGTCCATGATCATAATATTGGTAATATGAATAGAAAAAGATACAGGTAGCATCCACATGATGACCAAGAAGAAGAGTTTAAGCCTACACACCACCTCCTCCTCTCAACTCTTGGCCAATTAAATTCCACAATTAACCATTTATTTATTTATTTTTTAAAGTATCTATTCAAGTTCAAAATTCGAATGTCTCTGGGAAGTGTGACCCATTAATTTATATCATTAATTTACTCTACAATATAAATGAGCTTTAAAAAAAATAAAAACAGGTGTTGATAGAGAACAAAAGTGAAACCATAAATATACTAGTAGCTAGAAAGAGGAAAGTAGAGTATTACTGTGAAGTTGTCCAAACAACATAATTATATGACCTCCTCCAGAAAAAAATATAGTTCAGTGCTTTAAATAATCAACTTCACAGTGATACTCTATCTAATCTTAAACAGGCCATCACTGCAGAGAGGGAATTCTTATACTCCCCAATTGATTCTCTATTCTAAGTACCACAGTGGTTGTTCAAATTTTCCTCTTACCTGCCACAGCACTCTGTCCCTCACCCTCTCAGCTGATTAGCTCTCTTCATACTTTACCAAGAAATACTTTTCTATTCTTCTCATTTATACCAATCTGACACCATCTCCCACTATCTACTCTTACTCAAGTCTCTGATGAAGAGGTGGCTCTTTTTCTCAAAGTCAAACTTTTCTAGAGATCCCATTGTACCCCACCATCCTCAGCAGCCCTGATTTAATTCCCATTCTCCCATATTTTTTCTCTATATATTGACTCCTTTCTGTACATCTTACCCAGACTTAAAAAAAAACTTCATTAGTCATACATCCCTGTAAATTATTATCCTTTTCCCAGCTAAACTCCTTGAAAAAACAGTTTAAATTTTGTGCCTCATGTTCTCTCCTCTCACTGTCTTCTAATCCCTCCAAAATCTGGTTTCCTAAGTCATCCCTTGACTAAAATTACTGTTTCCAAAGTAGCCAATATTTCTTAATTGCCATATCTAAAAATTTTTAGTCCTCCTTCTCATTGATTTGATACTTCTGCCCATCTTCTTCTGTATACTCTTTTCTTCTATGGGTTTTTAATGACACTGTTCTCTCTTGATCCCATTCCTACCTATCTAACTACTCTATATCCTTTACTGGATTATTGGCCATACCATGTCCTCTAACAATGTGTTAACCATGGGCTTTGTCCTGGACCTTTTTTTCTTTCTTTCTTTCTTTCTTTCTTTCTTTCTTTCTTTCTTTCTTTCTTTCTTTCTTTCTTTCTTTCTTTCTTTCTTTCTTTCTTTCTTTCTTTCTTTCTTTCTTTCTTTCTTTCTTTCCTTCCTTCCTTCCTTTCTTTTTTCTTTCTTTCTTTTGCTTACTTATTTCATAAATTCATAAGTAACCATTGTTACATAGATAATATAATTACATATGCATATGTATGAATGCATATGAATACTTTCCAAGACATAGTTCTGCATTACTGATTGCTTGCAGTTATTTTTAATTGGATATCCCTGAGTCATTTCAAAGCTAATTAATGGCAAAGTTCATGTTTAAACATGTTTAAAACAGAACTCATCTACCCTATCAAAATCCCACCCCACTTCTGAGCTTTCTCTATTATGGTTGAGGGGAATACAGTCTTTTTGGTACTCCAGTTTCAAATGACATCCTTGATTTTTCACTCTACCTCACGTAACATATCCAGTTAGTTGCCAGATTTCACTACGTCTATCTTTGTAATATCTTATGCATGTATCTCCTCTGTACTCATTTACAAAACCACTAAACTAGTCCAGGTCCTTATAATCTTTTGCCTAGACTACTCCAATGGCCTCATAATGATCTCCCTGCCTTAAATCATCACTCCCCACTCCAATCTATCCTTCACATAGTCACCACAGTGACTGTTGTCCTAAAATGCAGGTCCATCTGTGCTACTCTTCTACTCAGTAAGCTCCAGAACCTCCCTGTTATTATGGGATCAATATCAATTCCTTCTTTGGCATTTAAAATGCTCCACAACCTTTCTCATTTCAGTCACTCCCTTGTACTTTACAATTCTTCATGTTCTCTGCTATCTACCCATACTGACCTAATTTTTGTTTTTCACACCAGACACTTCACCTCTTGTGTCCATATCTTTGTCTTGACTGTGCTGTATGGCTGGAATACGCTCCCTCTTCATTTCTTTCTCTTGAAATTCCTAATTTCCACCAAGACTCAGCTCAAGAACTACTTTCTGCTAATACCTTACATTTTAGGGATACTTTTTTTTCCTCTACATTTTATGTGTAGTATGGCCAATGGCCATATAGTTTGAAAATACCTAATTGGTATCAAAGACTACTGTACAGATATTTGTGGGAATTATCAGCAGCAATGGAATGATTAATCATTTAAGAGTTAGTAAATCAGTATTTTAGGCCAAACTTTGCTATTAATTAGATTTGAAATTTTGGGTTAATTATATAACTTCTTGGGGACACATTAACAGTGAAGTTCATATTCATATAGTACTTTAAAGGCTTACAAAACATTATTTTGGTTATTTTCCTCCCCCTCTTTCCTCTTTCTTTCCTTTCTTTTCTTTTTTCTCTTCCTTCCTTCCTTCTTCCTTCCTTCCTCTTCCTTTCCTTTCTTCCTCTTTTGTCTCTTTCCCCCTTTCTCTCTTTTGTTCTTTCCTCCCTTTCTTCCTCCTTTTCTTCTTTCTCTTTCTTTCTTTGTTTTTGTTTCTTTGTTTCTTTTTTCCTTTCTTCCCTCACTTTTTTCTTCTCTTTCATCCTCCCTTCCTCTTCCTTTCCTTTCTTTCTTTTCTTTCTTCTTCCCTCCCTCCTTTCTTTCCTTCTTTCCTTCCTTCTTAAATTGAGGGTTACCGATTAAAGTGGCTAGGTAACTTGCTAAAAATTAAAGAAGTAATAATTGCTGGAAACAGGATTAAAAATAAAATTACTGATTCATTTAGAGTTAGAACTGGAAGAGACCTCAGAAGGCATCTAGCATTTTGCAGATGAAGAACTAAGGCCCAAAGTGGTTAAATGAGTTGCTCAACATTATAAGGTAGTAAAAGGCCCAGCTGAAACCCAGGACTGTTGGATTGAAATATGACATGCTTCTCACAGTATTTTTCTATCATACCACACTGTCTCTTAGACCAGATGATCTGTAAATCCCATTCTAATACTGTCATTCTATGGTTATATACAGATATTAGATATAGTGCAATCAGTAATATATTCATGAGATCAAAAATGATATTTGATTTTATAAATGCTTCTGAATGAAATTAGTCTGTGATCATTCAGCTGATCAGAACATGAACATGAATTTAAAGATGAATTCTGCTTCATAAGATGGCAATGCAGTGTGGTGAGACTTAGGCAATGGAAATTTCCATGATTTTTTCTGTCACATCATATTCCTACCATATGGTAAAAATGAAATGCACCTGATCTGGAGCCAGGACATAGTCCCAAATGTTGAGTTGGCTTATAGAGCCCACAAATGATTCAGCTGGGTTGAATCCTTCTCCCTTTTTGTCTTGTTCTTGCCCAAGAACTAGTGCACCACCTCCTAAGGTGAGAAAAAGAGAGAGGAGGAAAAAATGTTTCTTGATAAGTCTTTGACTTGTTTTGATTAGCTTTTGAAATATTCTTTGAATGTTAATTTAATGACAGCATAAATTATATATGATATCTGTTTTTTTTTATTTTAAAAGTTCCATAGACATAATTCTCACTGTCACAGATTACTATTCTTCTATGCCTTTACATATAAGTATCATAGAATCTTTTGAGTAAAGTAAATTATGTTTTATTGATAAATACAATTTTGTCTATAAGATATTTGATAAAATATCAGAATTTTGGACACTAGTACTACTAGTAGTAGTATTAAGTTTATGACTCCTTTATACCAGAGAAAAGACAAAAAATATATAGATAGATCTATTAGTAAAGGAAGAATATCTTATTGAGAAATAATTCAATTCCAGATTATTTATTTTCACAAGGTACTTATTATCTCTCAATTCTTTTATTTAATTGAAGTCACAGGGAAAATTTGCCGAGTCTTGTAGAAGCTTATTACCTTCATGATCTCTGCAAAACTAATTAGATAGAAAAGAAATTTAAAATTTATAGATACACACATACATATATGTTTGCATGCATATATAGCTACAATACTAATGAAAAAATTCAAAATTTATATGTATATGTCTGTGTACACACACATACACACACCCCAACTATATAATCTTAACAAAGTCCTCACCTTTATTTGATATTCTGATAAATATATTTATAAATGGACGAGGGCAGAATAGGAGACTATAAACTTGCTATATAGTATATAGTATTGCACCATGATTTTGTAAGATGACCTTTCTATGTAGTATGACCAAAATGTAGTCATGCTGCCTTGTGACATTTGTCTTATTTTTCAGTAGTCACACACTGCATGTACCCCCACAATAGGTTATAATGCCTTCCCTGCTCCTCCTTGACTCATAGTTGGTTCTTTACAATTTCTAATCTTTACTTTTCAGAGTAACCCTGAAGACTACTATTCTTCAAAAACCCTTCTGTGATTCATTTTTTCCTCTGTTTATTCAACAAAGTGCTTTATACTATTCTGAATGCCAATACAGAAAGTTGATTGAATATATATGTTCATGTATCTGACAGAAGTGTTTATGTATAAGTACTTCTTTTATACTTCAATTATATATTATTTTATTTCACATAATAGGAGTTGCACATTATATATTGCTAACTGATTAATCTAAAAACCCAGTAAAATAAGAAGACATTTCTTGGGATATAGATCTTTCCATCACCCCAAATTAGAATCTTTATTTGGATTCAGTGATTCTTGGGCCATTTGCCTGAGATTTTATGTTTCTTCAAATAAGTTCTACTTTTAAATGTTATATGTATCTGTTTTAAGGTGTACTGTAAATAAGCAGGCATAGTAATTCCTTAAAAATGTAAATTGAGAGAATAATGGTGCTTTGAAACACAAAGTATGCTAATCTTTCAATAGGATGTTTTCTCCTGACAATACTAGCTCCCGGAGGATAGGAATTGTTTCATGTCTCTATTTGTCCCCTAAGCCTATTTATTACAGGGCCTATTACTTTTAACTAGATACTTGATAAATGTTTATTGATGTTTATTATCTAGCTAGATTACTGTGAAAATTATATACAGCACGTTTCCAAATAGATATCATATTTTTCAGAGTTTTTCAGGTGAATATCCTTGAATCAACTGAGCTCTATATTACCATCTTATCATTATTAACCCAATGGGAAAAGAAAATAAAGTTGATGACCTAGGGACATGGTTTTCTATGTGTTTAATAGTTTAAGACATTTTATCAGGTCAGCTGATGCACTGATCTGTGCTAGCTAGTTCATGTAGAAAATGATGGCAATAAATAGGCATTTTGGTTGTCAAAAAATGAGGTCAATAAAAACATGTAAATCAAAAAGCATCCAAGGATTATTTGTTCTAAAGCTACCATAAGGACAAAATTGTTTATTATAAGACATACCACGGATAGCTGAGCCAATAGATAGTCCAATACCACCATCAGATAATTTTCCATCAATATATACTTTCCAGGATCCATCAGTACTTGTCCAAGTGACTGAGATATGATGCCAAATGCCATCATTGACTGAGGGACAGTTTGTTATCCTCTCCTTCCCATTCACATAAAGAACCCAGCTATAGGAGGAAAAAAAAAGCATATCAAGTAGGTATTATGTTCATTAGTGTGCTTTCTTCTAAATTAATTCAGCAAATATGTGCTGATTGCCTACTATGTGTGGAGCCTGTGTTAAGCACTGTGGGAATACAAAAAATTCATGGTCCTTGTCCTTAGTGAGCTTAAATCTAGCAGCAATGTGATATGTATAATAACAATTAGGTAAATCAGACTAGGAAAGGGACTATAGAGTTAAAAATACAAAGAGATGCTGAAGGTTTCAGTGAGAACAGATTGCTAAATAAAAACTATGATTTTTCTCCACTCGCCTAAAAGTTGCAGTATTAGATTTGTCTCACTAGTTATATTTTGTCTCACCACATTAAATTAATATTAAATAATAAAACTCATTTTTATTCATTTAACAAGCTTTTATAGAGTTCCTATTATGTGCCATACAAAGCAGCTAAGTGGCCCAGTGGATAGAGTGCTGGATCTGGAATCGGGGAGACTCATCTTCCTGACTTTAAATCTAGCCTCAAACACTAAGTAGTTATGTGACCCAAGGCAAGTCACTTTACCCTGTTTGCCTCAGTTTCCTCATTTGTAAAATGAACTGGAAAAGAAAATGGCAAAACACTCTAGTATCTTTGCCAAGAAAACCTCAAATGAGGTCTTGAAGAATAAAATACAACTGAAAATGCCTGAACAACAATAAAATGACCATCTCTCATGTTTGGTCGTGGGGATCCACAGACAAAAAAAATCAAGCACTCTATGTTCTCAGAGTGCTTGGAAGGTGCTAGTCTTATAATATGCTCAGATATAGCAGTCTATATTGAGATGAAAGAAATCATCCCATCATCATCCATCATCAGACTCATATGGAGGCTCAAGAGTAATGTATATCTACATAGAACCATTTTTCCTGATGATGGAACTGACTTATTTTCTACATTTGATACTGAATTAAAAGGCCATGTAATTTTGTGGGTACTCAGTAAATAATTATTAAGTGATTATTGCCAAAGAAGCAATAGGATTGATCAAATATCAATCTACAATAAGGAAGACCTTTATAAATGGGAGATTGTAGATCCTCTTTCTGAAAATTAATTTGTTCAAATAGGTAAATAAAAAGAATGATCAATCAGATAAAGTGAGAGCTTTAGAAGAAAATTAAAGAAAAAGAAGCTCAAGAAAGTAATGACAAACACTGCAAGCCACTGAACAAAAGATGTCACACTATGTATGGTATACTATATCTAAATATAACTATATATATATATATATGAAATTTCTCTATATTACTTCCTTTATAGGCAACTCTCAATGAGGATGCTCCCTCTGCCAATACAGACCAGCATATTCTCTGAAGAATCATAGTCTTAGACACTTATGTGATTCATCAATAGATTAAGTGACTAATCTAGCAACACAAAACCACTCTCTGTTAGAGTAAATACTTGAACCTAGTTCTTTTTGCCTCTGAACCTGCCTCTTCTTCCACTACACCATGCTGCCTTTCCCAATTCTCCTAAGCTGACTTCTCCTATATAAGTGACAGGAGTTCTTTCCCAAATTCTTTGCTCCCTGGAAGGGTGGTGGTGATTATTCTACTTTTAGGTTAATGTAGAGAATTTCAAGTAGAGCAGTCTAGGTGACTAGTTGTTCAAATAAACTGTTCAACTCAATTTCATTCAGTTTATTTAGGATCCTTTAAACCTTTACTCTGTGCTTAGGTGCTAAACACTTTTGCTAAGTGTGAAAGAAGATCCAAAGTTTGATGACATATAGTACCTGACCTAATGGAGCTTACAGTCTAGGAGAAAGATATGGAGCATACTCAAATAACAGGTACAAAGTACTACATAAAAATGCACGAGAGGTTTCTCTGGGTTTGAGTGATAAAAGGTCGGATTTATGACTAGAGTGGTCTGAAGTGGGACTCAATAAAGGCTTTCTGAAGGAAATGACCTTTGAGTTAGAATTTGAAAGATGGATAACAGACATTAGTGCCAAAGCCCCTGAAGGCAGAAAGGAGAATAAAAAGTAGGCTTCTCTTCTTTTCCATCCAATATCCCTATTGTGAGTTTGAACCTCAACTTTAGGTCTCATAATTCTAATTGAGCTGGTAAGAATTTCTGTATAAAACAATAATAAAAACAAAACCAAACATTAAATCTATTTATTGTTAGTTCTGCTTACCCATTATAATCAGTGAGAAGGAAAGTATTATCACTTCCATCCTCAAGTGCATAAGAGATTGGAGTTCCATAGTTATTAATGTCAGAAGTTCTCATCCAGAATGTGCATGTAATGGCACTAAGAGATGGGAGTACACCATCAAGCATGACATAACCATAGATCCCAGAAACTTCAAAATCCAGGTTAAAACCAGCAGACTCTTCTGCAAAAATATGAAAAACATTTAGTTCTAGCAAAAAACATTGTTCAACCAATGGGAGCAATATGACCCCAAATAAAACTAAATAAGTCCAGGTTGGAAAAATTCCATTCAGTTGCTGCTTCTTGGTCCCAGAGTTCAAAACTAGGAGCAATATAAGAAAATTGCTAAAATTTAGACTTGGCATAAAGAAAACTTCCTCTATTAACTCATCTGCAATTTATAAGCTTAAAGGGTTATCTATGTCACTGAGAGCTTAAATTACTTATCCAAGTTCATAGATGGAATATATAAATCAGGACATGAATTCAAAGCCAGCATGGAAAGCTGGGCTTTGTTGTGTTCATATATTATTCATACCATGAATAATAATGACTTTATCATAATATATGAATACCAATGTGGTATTCATATATTATCCATATGTACAATATAATATTCACACATGTTCTATACTTTTAGAAATACTTTAACATTTATTCATTCGTTCTATTCTCCTGACAATTTTGAGGAAATAGGGCAGTTATCATCCTATATCTGGTCCAAAATCACACAGCAAATTAGGAACACGACTAAGACTAGAATCCATTTAAGATTCCAGAACCCATATGAGATTCTAAACTTTCTGAGTTCAGGGACAAGTTCCTGGAATAAGGTCATGCATTTTATAGATATTCAGGAAAGAACTGTTGAGTATTTCCAGAAAATGACTGGGTGGATAAAGAATCAATCCATAACTAGAAATACTTTCTAAAAAGTAAAAGGGTGATTTCCATTCCTGATATAAGACTTAGGCAAGGAACAAAGATGACAATCAGGTAAAATTAAGGACTCAAGAAAAAAGTAAAGAAAGGGAGGGTGGAGAAAGTGATAAGGGAAACTGTAAGCCATTTACATTTCCCAGAATACTCATGTTTTCTCTTTATTATTTACCATATATAGAACTCTCTCTACCAAAGAAGAATGTTGCCTTTCTTGTACATAAAAGGTTAAGAGATTTGTTCTGTGTCATAAAACCGTACGTCAGTGGCAGAAGTAAAAGAATTGAACATCAATGTTCCTTTATATAATAATAGTCATTTACATAGATTTTTAGAGTTGCCAAGTGTTTTATATATCATTTGGTCCTCAAAATAACTCTGAAGTAGGCATTATAGGCACAATACCATTTTGCAAAAAAAAAAAAAAAGGAAACAAACAAGGAAATTAAATGGCATAAACAGTCAAAGAGCTACCAAATACTAGTTGAGTATCCAACATTCATTCCTTTATATTCATTGCCTTTCTTTTTGTTTGTATAATATATATCTTAATCAAACCACAGCATTGTGCCTATAATGCCTACTTCACAGAGAGTACAAGACAAAAATGCCTCAGGCCCTGTCCTCAAGAAACTTACATTATATTGAAGGAAACAAACAAGCTGCACATAAATATATAAGATATATACCAAACAAATATAAGGAAAGGTATACTAGACAAGTTCAAACTGGCTTGCAAGCTGATTGTTAAATTTTCTGGATGAGCATTTACACCTGGGAATGTAGTGAAATACTACAAAATAGTGGTTTTATTATTTTATTGATTGTCTAGACTTAAGCAAATGACAAAGAAAATGTTAATGCAGATTAAATTGTAAAGTGTGTTGTATATATATATATGTATATATATATTTTTTTTTTCCATGTACAGAGTGAGTTGTTAAACATTTACCAACAAACTACTGAACATAAAGGAAGAAAAAAAGTTTGAGGCAGATCACTAGCAGCTGTGAGAAGTGGGAAAGGTTTCATGTAAGACAGGAGATTTTGAGAATAGGAATCCATTCCAAGGATGAAAGATAGCTAGTACAAAGATGCAGAGATGAAATTTTAGACATAGGGAAAAGCAAAAGTCGTCTGGCTGGACCATAGACTATGAAAAGTGAAGTAATGGTTAGTAAAATTGGAACAATAAATTGGGGGGCAGATGGTGAGACTTTTAAAAACCAAAGAGATCATATTTGACCCAAGAGGAAGAAGGGATTGAAGTTTGGTAAGGAGGGGAGTTTAGCATTTAAAACTCTTCACGGACCAATTTCTTCCTATATTTCAAGTCTTTTTATAATTTATTGTGTAAATCATCTGTCTTGGACTACTAGCTTACTTTGTTTTTGCCCTGCCCATTCCCTCATGGCTAAAGTGCTGTTTCTCTTCATTGGTACCTCTTAGAATCCTTGGTTCCTTCAAAACTCAACTCAAGAGCCCCTTCTGCAGGGTCCCCCTAAATGCTAGAGCTTCCCAATCTAAGGTCACCTGCCATCTTGGTCATCTCTTGTATAGGGACAGAGAACACACTTCTGATTTCACTGCTATAGGACATTTCTGTCAAGAAACTCCCTCTACAGAACAATTCAGATCTACTCTGTCTCTGTAATTTATAGGTTTAAGATGATATTTGTATAGTGCTTGGGCAGCTAGGTAGTATTCAATGTGTATGAGTCACTTTACAAAAGCACTTAACAATTATTATCTCATTTGATCCTCATAATAGCCCTAGGTGGTAGGTATTATTATTATTATCCCCATTTTACAGAAAAAGAAACTGAAGCTACATGAAGTTAAGTGATTTGTTATACACAAGATAGTAGTGTCTGAGGTCAGATTTGAATTCAGGAAAACTGATCCCACAGTCAATCCACTGCACCACCCAGCTAGCTGCCCCTTTGTCCTCAAAGCCAGCCAAACAAAACAAAGTTAAAGCTAAACCAGATGGAAAACAAACAACACAAATGAAAAGCATTTCCCATTTTAATGGAGAAAATTTAAACCAGTCTTTTGGGAAAGACCAACTGTGACATCAAGAAATGAAGTCTGAGTTCCTCAGATATCTGATGGTAGGAAATGAGCCTGGAGTTTATTTGTGGGATGTGGAACTTGTCCTGGGGGCTCTCCACTCCACCGATGTCCTAAAGAATCTTCACTTTTTGGCACTGTCATTGGAGTATGTGTGTGTGTGTGTGTGTGTGCACTTGTGCATGTACTCAGACATATAGATTTATACACTCCTGGAAAAAACTGCTTCCCAGAATCCAAAGATACATCATCAATTTGGGCTCAGCCACTTTCCCTTCTGGTAAATACTTGGTCAGATTGGGATGTATTCTGTTTAGAAATTACTGCATTGGGCAGCTAGGTGGCACAATGGTTAGAGCACCAGCCCTGAAGTCAGGAGGACCTGATTTCAAATCTGATCTCAGACACAACCTTCCCTAGCTGTGTGACCCTGGGCAAGTCACTTAGCCCCAATTGCCTCAGCAAAAAGCAAAAAAAAAAAATCACTGCATTAAGGATGGATCCTAAACCCATAGGATTTGGATTAAAATGAATCAACCTGAGGAAAGTAAGCCAGAAGAAAACTACTTGGCCCATTGTGCTATTGTTTGGTTTGTGCTATTCCTGAGATTTGCTTTTGGAAAATTGTTTGAATCCAAGCTTAATTTCTGAGTCTGTAATGTTTGAGTTAAACACTTCCCATTGACCCCTGCTAAATGGTACAGTGGCTGGGAGTCAGAAAGACCAGAGTTCAAATTTGACCTCAGATACTTACTAGCCGTGTGACTTTGGTTTTCACTTCACCTTGTTAGTCTCAGTTTCTTTATCTGTAAAATGAGCTGGAGAAGGAGATGGCAAACCACTCTATCTTTGCCAAGAAAATCCCACTGACAGATGGTCAATGGGGTCACAAAGGCTGAACATCACTAAACAACAACACTTTGTTCCTCTATACCTGTTTCACACCTGCTGCCTGAGAAGCCTGGTCGACATTTACAGATGTATGCATTCAGCTCATCCACACAGGTGGCCTGATTTTTGCATGGGCTGGACTCACATTCATTAATATTCACTTCACAGAGTGTTCCTGTGTATCCTGCCATACACAGACATCTGAAAAAGAACAAAATAAATAGATTTGAACAAGCACTTAGACATTATGCCTCAGCTGCTTCTTTCTATTGTGGGCCCTTCTTCCACTGGGGAGCTTTTCCTAAAATCTACATTTTGGGAAAGGGCCTTACACTCAATATTCAAGATTTCAGGATTATGTCACAATGATCCAACATTGGAACCTCCTTTTTAGCCCACTTTCAACTCTCTTTTTATCAGTTGCTGCTTCCCTCCATTAAAATATCTATTAGGCATTGGAAAGTAAGCTCCTTGAGGGCAGGAGACAATTTTTCTTTTTGCTTGCATTTATATCCCTAGCATTTAGCATAATCGGAAGTGCTTCATAAATGCTGGTTGACTGACTAAAGCTGTCTTCAACTTGTAAACAGGCTGTTTCAAAAATGTGTTTGCGAGACAATCCTTTGGAATTCTGAATATATTTTTTCTTTTTCTTTTCTTCTTCTTTTTTTTTTTTTGCTTTTTGCTGAGGCAATTGAGTGACTTGCCCAGGGTCACACAGCTAGGGAACGTTAAGTGTCTGAGACCAGTTTTGAATTCAGGTCCTCCTGACTTCAAGGCTGGTGCTCTATCCACTGCACCACCTAGCTGCCCCTGAATATATTTTCTAATAGAAACAATTTTATACATCATGGCTAACTTCCCACAAAGCTTTCTGTCTTTCACTGTATTTATACAATACAATGAAAAATAGAAAGCAGTACTGTTGCATTATTACCAAAAGAAACAAAAAACTTTAAATAGGAAAATGCTATACTAATTTTTATTTTTAAAAGCCTAGTACTGTAATGCCTCAGCTTCCCTGCTTCAGTTTTCCTGAATTGTTGTACCTCTGTTTCCTTGAATTATTATGCTATGCTCTGAATAAAATTATTATGGCCACCCCCCTTCCTCTGGCCACTCTCACATTCCAGTGAGTCATAAAACTCCAGGTGGCCTATCTCAAATGCCTGGGTATTGCTCACTATCTCCTGCCTCTGTCTCCTACTCCTGACCTTCTTAACCCCAAATCTATCAGGACTAAGTTATGGTCCTTTCCTAGAATTATGGCTTACCCAGTGTTCTCCGCCCTTGCCTTTGTTTCCCTGATAGCTAGAGCCCTATAAAAGTCTCTGGAATTAATTGCTTGCTGCTGGATGCTTTGAGACAAGAGCTCTATTCAGCTGGCTAAGGGGTTGAACATCTTTTGACCATGATGTCCGGCTGGCTAGCCCAAATTCTCCACTATTAAAATGATTAAAAACCTAATCTCTGTCTTGCCTCAGTTTCTCCACTATAACATTTTAGAGGCCCCAACAAGATGAGATCTGAGAGCAAAATTAGAGATTAGAGACAGGAGGCCTTGGCGAGGGACCTTGAGCCAGGTGGTCCTGGACTCTTTTAAGGAAGCCAGTATCTGGTTTCTTCCAGAATCCCATGGAGAGACCAGTTCCAGCCACAGCAAGAATTTATCACTGACACCCCAATTGGCCAAAATGAAGAATCTGGTGTGAAACTCCTGGAAGGTAAGTTTTTTGTCTGGTCTGATTGTTAGCAAATTTGGGGCCTCAGAAGAAGTTGGGCTGATGGGCCATACAACTCTGGGAAATGCCAATGAAACATCATGTGGTACTATCTGGTCTAGGTGCCTTCGGGCACAAATCTGGGTGAAGTACAACTTGGTCTGGGTGCCTCTGGGCACAAATTTGGTTCCGGGCATTTTTTACATCTGGTAACTCTCTGAATGCAGGGGACACAGTTGATCTGATCCTCCAGTTTTACACTGGAGTTTGGAAGCCTATTTAATCTTTGAAAAGGCTCAATTTGGGTTTCTGGAAGGGAGTGGCTGTTGATCTGTAAATTTCAGTATTTGTTTCTAGTTTGTATTTGTTAAATGTTGTGTCTGTGTGGTCTATGTTTGTGACTTGTTTGTCTGTTGTGTTGATTTAAGGAGTTCTGTTAAGTTTTCTTTCTTTTTTTTTTTTTCCTGAGGCAATTGGGGTTAAGTGACTTGCCCAGGATCACACAGCTAGGATGTGTTAAGTGTCTGAGACCAGATTTGAACTCAGGTCCTCCTGACTTCAGGGCTGATACTCTATCCACTTCGCCACCTAGCTGCCCCTTCTGTTAAGAGCAATAATTAAGAAATTTGGCAATTGGCCATTTCAATATTGCAAAGATGCTTAGCATTGAAAAAAAATGCTTGATGAGTTGTTTTTTTTTTTTTAACTTCTTATTGGACTTAATTGTAACCTGTTTATTAATTTGAAAAAAAGAATAGAGAAAGCTTGACTGCTTTTAAAATCTGGCAGAAAAGCAGTCTTTTTGAAAACCTGTTAGAAAAAAAAAAGGGAGCAATAAAACTTTGTTCTGATTCAAGTTGCAGTGAATGGGGGGGAGGTAAGAGAGAGAACAAAAGAAGCTGATGTCAATTGCTTAAAAAAACTGGCAAAAGAATAGCCTCCTTATCTAATCAAACTTCAAACTTCTGAACAGCCAATTAAATATATATATATACACACATCTATATATACAACCAAATAGTAATTCAATTTGTCTGCAACATTTGATTAGAATTTAGGAAACTTAAGTGGGAAAAAGGATATGGCTTATTGGTCTATTGAATTTTGGGAGCTTAGTTTTTATTTAAAGTGGTATTATGATTCTGAAATTGTGAGAGATAATTACTATTGCCTTGTGCATTTTTATTCTGGGTATACAATCTTAGGAATTTGTTTGAATATTGAAACTTTACTACTGAAAGACAAAAATTTTTTAAATTGTATTTGATTTGATTCAGTTTAACAACAGCTTGTTAAACAAAGTTCTGATAACTTACCTGAAGAGGTCACAAACCCCCTAATTAGATGAAGTATGGGATAAGAAAGATTGATTTGCAGAAACAATTGACAGTTTGAATGAAATATCTGGTTATAATATCACATGGAAAAGTATTGATTTTGTTTAAATAATTTTAGTTGATGTCTTTGTTAAAATTTGAAATGACTCTAAATTACATGAAATTCCTATCCATTTTGTAATGTGTTTTCTTATATTTATTTGGCTATCATTTGTTGAAAATTATGAAACTGATAATTAAGTAGGGGTTATAATATTGTAATCTAAAAATAATGTTAAAGATTATTGATTTGATAGGTTGTTGGAGAGAGAGGGAAACAGTGTGTTATAGTCAGAGAGCAGAGAGAGATGGGATATGTTACAGGGGGATAGTGTTGGAAATTGAGGGAGGAGAGAGAGGAGATAGCATGTTCAAAAAGGGGAGAGGAGTTATGTTGTACAGAAAGAGACAAATCTTTTAATGGAAGGAACTTGCCATTTGGAGAAAGAAAACACACTGGCTGGGGCAGCTAGGTGGTACAATGCTAGAGCACTAGCCCTGAAGTCAGGAGGACCTGAGTTCAAATCTGGTCTCAGACACTCAATACTTCCTAGCTGTGTGACCCTGGGCAAGTCACTTAATCCTAATTGTCTCAGAAAACAAACAAAAAACACTGGCTGGCCTCAGAAGGATTTGGCACCCTAAAAGATAATTATAAAGAGAAGTAGAATCGGAGGAAGGGATCTTTTGGCTTCAAAATTTAACTCACTTTCCTCCCCCTTCCTTCCTCCCCCCTATTGTGGCTGCTTTTTTAGAAGTAAAGACAAACTCAGCTGGTAATCTGCTGCAGAAAGTATTTTATTGTTTAAAGGAACAGCCTACTTTCACATGGTGTTAATTCCTGAATATTTATTTATTTAGGTGCATAATGGTCTTCTTGTTTAAGGAATATGGTAGCAAATGTGATCTATAATTTGATAGGGTTATTTCCAAAAGTTTAATTAATATTTTTTTTAAGAATGAAGAAATTATTCATATTAAATCTGAAAGGTTCTTTTTATGTAAAATTAGGATATTCTCTATGAGTTTTAATTGACTGTATTGAGTCATCTTAAAGTTATTTAGAGGGACTCTAAGAATAATAGGTTTTATCTTTATCCCTTTGAACATGTTTCTGTTAGGACAATATGCAATTTAGAATTTTTCTATGTATTGGGCATTCTAAAGTAAAATGATTTGTGTAATGTTGATCTTATGAACCATCTATTTAGATATGAAAGATAAGCTGTGAACTCTCTGGGACGAATCTCTTACTGTTAGCAATATAGGTCATGGTAGTACCTGTTTAAGATTCATCTGAAGCTTTGGTTAATACAATTTGTTATTGGAGGTAAAATTGGATATTATTTGGGAGTTTTCAATTCACGTATGACTGGTGGATCATTGAGTCAGTACTCCACCATTTGGAAAGTTACTGGGACAATTACCTGAAGTAAAACTGAGTTATCCTCTGTCATGTATATGCTGAATAATCAGCTTTGACTGACTGTATTTATATTTTGATTGTATGTATAACTGATTATTATAGCCATATCCCTGCTTTTTCTTCCTGTGGCTTATTTCTATGATCAAAGCAATAGTCAGTAGAAACCATTAATACAATTCAATTAGGGTTAATGACTATATGGAGTCATTATATCTTAAATACTTAGGCAAATGAGTATTTAGCCAACTCCTAGATATTTGTTTCTGTAGGCATTCAGGTCTTTAAAGGTTTCTAAAATAATGAAGGGACAATTGGCACAGTTATCTAAGAGACCTAATTGCTGTTTTGCTAATTGGGACTGCAGCTGACATATCTTTAATGTTTGTCTGTCTTGTGAGATAAACCTGTTTCTCTACATGGGAAGCAGCTGGCCAATCTTTATTGGCCTCTCCACATTTTGTAGCAGTCCTTGTGAACCAGTCCTTTTATCTCAGACTGTTCTATCCTTTATTTGTTAGATTTATTTTCTGTTCTAGATTTTGGTCATGTACAGCTGTATTGACCTGCTTCTGGGACCTAGATCAGCCCATTGGATGCTTCGGTCAGTTCCAGCATACCCCCCCAAATGGGATCCTGTGAATAGGATTCAACTCTGCTCATTCTCAGCAGGAAGCAGTTTTAGAAGATGAGACGCAGCATCGCCCCTGCCTCGTTGACTTTGAGCCTCATTGATTTGGGGGTGGGGAACTGAAAGTGGTTGATGAAGGACTGCAAAATTCTGACTGGGTCCCCTATTACAATGTATTTTGGATATAGAATGAAAAATGTTGGGTTAAAATTTGGGTAGCTGTTGCTGAAAAGGATGCTTACAGTATGTATCTGCATTATCTGATTGAACATGATGCTCCCTTCAGAACATGTAATTATTTGAGGGTTCTTTAGCTAAGTTCCACAGAGGAAAAGCCCTACTATACTAGTGTGTTATGTATTGGAATTTTAATTCTTTTTCAGGACTTATATGTGGGATGGCTACTTGATACTTAGAGTCCTATTTATTTCCCCTTGGATAATTCCTGCAATAAAACAAAAGGGGAGGATAAGAAATAAGGGGCCAGGAAAACTGGTGGATTTTCCCAAAAGCACTGGAAAGAATGGGAAAAACGCTTTCATCAAACAACTCACCTAGGGATTAGATTGAAGGGATTGAAGCTGAGGGGAGAGGTGGGAAGTGGATTTGAAACTTCAGGCAGTAGGTTCCCCAGGCATTACTGCCTCTCCTAACCCACCAGTTCAAACTGGAAGCCCTTCCAGCAGTCCTTTTTTGTCTTTACTCCTTGCTTGGTTTATTCTTTGTACCCCCAGATGGGGTGTGATTGCTGGCTTTGCTTTAACATTGAACCCCTTTGTTCTGTTGGAATTTCCCTGGCAGATTCAGTTTCTGGGACCATTTTCTAATTAACCTGTTCTTGGGAGCAACCAGAAATCATCCTTAGAAATCTCCAAAGTAAAGGCACCTGCCGTGTGATTGCCAGTTTCTCTGATCCGCTCCTCCAGTCCTGTTACCCCAGTTCCTTAAATTAGTATTTCTACATCCTCGAAGGACGTTGCACTTTGGTATCTGAAGGTTCATGGTCTGGTGAGGGTCTGACTAAGTGTGCATACTTGCACACTCTGCTCAGAAATCCGGGCCCTTTCTGTATCCTAGTAGCAGTGTTCCCTAACCTGCCTGTCCTGGGTGGGATGAATGGAGCCATTTCAGGTCCCACCCTTCCCCCTTGGCATCCCTTGGACAGCCGTGTAGTGGCCCTTCCACAAGGGCCAGCACAACTGCCTTGGGCACTGCTGCTCCCTCTACAAGCAGATGCTGAGTTAAATGCACAAATGACTTAACTCACATTGAATTGTCCATCTCATACTGGATTCCCTGGCTGAGATGGTGCAGAGGGCCTGTCATGCTTGCAAAAGGGAGGCCTCTGTGCCACCTTAAACAAGGAATACTGTTAGCAGCTCTGGGGTTATCAGGGAGAGACTTGCCCTCACCTTCAGTCCTTGCACCTTATCCAATTTTATTTTGACTTATCTGCTCCCAGGTAGGGTCGATCAAAATAATGGTGCCAAGATTCTCCAAGATAATTCAATGATTTGAATACCCATTAGAGTGTGGGATGTAATGCCTCAGTTTCCCTGCTTCAGTTTTCCTGAATTGTTGTGCCTCAGTTTCCCTGAATTATTATGCTATGCCCTGAATAATATTATTATGGTCACCCCCCCCCCTTCCTCTGGCCACTTTCACATTCCAGTGAGTCATAAAACTCCAGGTGGCCTATCTCAAATGCCTGGGTATTGCTCACTATCTCCTGCCCTAGACTCTCTGTTTCCTGCTCCCAACCTTGACCCCAAATCTGTCAGGACTAAGTTATGACCCTTTCCTGCAATTATGGCTTACCCAGTGTTCTCCCCTCTTTTATTTGTTTCTCTGATAGCTGGAGCCCTATAAAAGTCTCTGGAATTAATTGCTTGCTGCTGGATGGTTTAAGACAAGGATCAGACATCTTTTGGACATGATGTCTGATTGGATGGTCCAAATTCTCCACTATTAAAACGATTAAAACCCTAATCTGTCTTGCCTCAATTTTTCTGGCATTATAGTAGATACTGCAAATTACAGTTCTAGGACCATTGATATTGATTTCTGACATTTGTATGAAATACAGAAAGAGATTTCAAAATTATTTGCTTAAAGAAACCAAGACCAAGAAATAGAATATTAAGCATGTTTTGTAAAGATTTAGAAAGCAATCAAAGGTCTCTAGGAACCAACATGGACTCACTAAAAAGAGGTAATGTCAAACAAACTAAATTAATTAATTTAGTTAAAAAAATTGGTAGTTAAGGGAAATAGGATAATCTTAGTTTCAGCAAAACATAAAACAATTTTCTTTTGGTCATGGCACTTTTGTGAATAACATAGTATTGCCATGTTGAGAATATTATTTGGTACATCTGTACCTGGTTGAGCAATGACACTCAAAAAAGTTATATCAACTTGGAAAGTGATTAGGGAATGTCATAAGGCTTTATATTTGGACCTGTCCCATTCAACACTTTTATCAAAGACTTAGATGAAGTCAGAAAAGATACAATTATCAAATTGTATATAAAGTTGAGGAGTACTTAATACAATTAATGTCAGACTTAGGATTTAAAATTTCATTGAGAAGCTGGAATAGTAGACTAAAACTAATATAAAATAAAATTTAGTAGAAATAAGTATCAATATTTGCCTGTATTATATAAAATAACAACAACAAAAAAACAGTTCTACATATCTCCAGATGGGGCCACTTAACTGCTATTCAGACTCTATAAACATTTCTTTGGTCCAGAAGATATAAAGTTAGCTTCTCTGATGGTTTAATCAATCTATCAATTAACAATTTCTTTAGTTATCTTTATTACAGGGCCCACTTTGACCTTACATTCTAATTCTAGAAGAGTACTTTCTTGCTTTGTCAGTTGAGACAGAGTTGCCTCTTTGTGCCTTAGTCCCAAGAGGTAGGGAGCAGCAAATACATCTGGAGTCAGGAAGACCCTTTTGAATTCAAATATGGCCTTAGGCACTTACTAGCTGTGTGACCCTAGAAAGCCACTTAACTTGTTTGTTTTAGTTTCCTCCTCTGTAAAATGAGCTAAACAAAAAAATGGAAACCCAGTCCATTATTTTTGCCAAGAAAACCCCAAATAAGGTCATAAAGATTTGGACAAAAATGAAATGACTGAACTACGATAACCTAGGAGCTGAGTCTTTCTTATTCATCTGTTCCTAAAATGATATCCTTTTTATCTCAGTTACTCTGCACCAAGGGTCTTGCCTAGGGTCTCTTTGCAATCTTCTCAGGGACCCTTCTCTGAATCATAGGAAACTCATTGAATTCACATTACTACCAATTACTAAACCCACAGCTGAAATTTCCCTAAATAATATTCTATTTTTATTATTAATCTGGACCTTTTTTTTTTTTACTGCTAATCAAGACTTATGAAAAAAAAAAAAGAAAAAAACCCTCTTAAAAACTAACAAAACTACCAGCCATCAAAAATCAAAGTATGTCTCATTTATGAAACATAGTATCATTGTACTCTACTTGAGTGATTATATTAAAATGTAAACTAGAGTGATTCAGAGGAGGGTGACCCAGAACGCAAAGGATTAGCAAGTCATGTCCTATGAAAGAAAGGTAAGGAACTGGAAGACGAGGGTAATGTTTAGGGTCTTCTGTTTGAAGATAAGACAAGAAGGGACAAGACTTGCATGTGAAGGCTTATTATGTTGAGAAGTTACTTCAGAAACTTCTCTCTAGGAGTTACAAGGAGGCAGGTTTTTGGCTCATTATTCGAGACTTTTCAGGTAATTAGATGTGAGGATAAGATGTCAGAACAGTTTGCTTTATGACATGAATTTCATGACAAGATGTTTAAGCACAGTGTGGATGACCATCTGTCAAGAATGATGCATGGAGGGGTAGCTAGGTGGCACAGTGAATAGAGCATCAGCCCTGAAGTCAGGAGGACCTGAGTTCAAATGTAGCTTCAGACACTTAACATTCCCTAGCTGTGTGACCCTGGGCAAGTCACTTAACCCCAATTGCCTCAGCAAAAAAATAAAATACAATGTGTAATTTATAAGAATGATGCATGGGCAACTCTTGACCTGGGAGTGAGGGAAGGAGAGATGACCTCTGAATTATTCCTGATTCTGTAATTCCACAATTCTATAAAATTGAAAAACTATTGGAAAGCATTTTTAATTTAGAGTTAAAGGATCTATGTTTCCAATCCTAATTCTGCTTTTGATGCCTTGGGTAAGCTATTTGCCCCTTTGGACCTTAATTTCCCCTTTTATAAAATGACATGTATGGACTATATAATTCCAAAGTCCACTGTTGCTTTAAGTATATGATCCAAATAAATAGATTTTTATTTATCTGGCATGCCAGTAGTTAAAGAAAATATGGTCACTTGAAGAAGGATAAAAAGATTATATGGGATATTTTATAGAGATTCTTACGTGGACTTCCAGATATTTTTAAGGAAAATGGAGATTACTAACATTGGTTCTTTATGTCTGCCTTTTACTTTAAAATATATATCTCTTTCATTGTTATTATCTTCATTTTTTAGCTTGCAAATGAAATGACTAGGTCAGGAGAGACAAATGAGAGCTGAGATGTTTTTGATGCTGAAAGACAGGGAAAAGGAAAGGGATTAGAGAAAATGGATATGAATTTAGTTGTTTGCTTAATTGAATGTGTATGCACATACAGGAAGGATAATGCTAGAAGTGAAATTAACTGAATTAAGAACAATAAAAGACAGGATCAAGTAGCAAACAGAATGTGTAAATAAACTTGAGATGAAAGGATTTGAAAAAATTGAATTAAGCAATTCTTTATAGGTGCCAGTAGATGGTGCTAAGAGACCAAGACCACTTTGTTGATCAAAACTTGGTGGAGGAAATCTCAGTCATGTGCTTTTAACATAGAAAATGTCTGCAAAACTTTTAATAATCCTGATTTATAATAAATGTAAAATATTAATATCTATGCTCAAGGAACATTGACAGCTAAGTGAAAAACAAAGTGGAAGGGGAAAAGATGATAAAGGAAGAGCAAATAGAAGGCCCTTAAGTTGGCCAATCCTCTAGGTTGTAAAGTAGATGAGCTATTTATTGTGTATGTATAAAGAAAGAATTCTATGGGGGAGATGTTACAAAGGACAAGATGAAATATGTGGCAGCAGAATAGATATGTATGATGGAAAGTGAAGAATCAAATATAAGAATGAAACATAATACTAAGGATACAAAGATTAGAATTTTATTTTTATATTTATGCATATATATATATAAATAAAATCCTAAATATGTATAAACTATAAATCAAAACAATACAATAACCACATATGTATACATGTATTTACTTTATAATCTAATGTTGGACAAATCATCTGACCATAACTAGGTGAAACTAGATGCTACTGATCATTTTAAGGAAAACTCCCTTTATTCCTAATCTAGTGTTTTTAAGAGGAATGGATGTTGGATTTTATCAAATGCTTTTTCTGCATCTATTGAGATAATCATATAATTTTTGTTAGTTTGGTTATTGATATAGTCAATTATGCTAATAGTTTTCTTAATATTGAACCAGCCTCGTATTCCTGGTATAAATCCTACTTGGTCATGGTGTATTATCCTGGGGAATGACTTTTTATAATCTTTTTGCCAAAGTTTTATTTAAGATTTTTGCATCAATATTCATTAAGGAAATTGGTCTATAATTTTCTCTCTCTGTTTTCATCCTACCTGGTATAGGTTATAGGTATAGGTATAGGTTATGACACACCATATCTGTGTCATAAAAGGAATTTGGTGGGACTGCTTCTTTCCCTATTTTTTCAAATAGTTTGCATAGTATGTGAATTAATTGTTCTTTAAATGTTTGGTATAATTCACATCTAAATTCATCTGGCCCTGAAGATTTTTTTTTTTAGGGAGTTGATTGATAGCTTGTTCTATTTCTTTTTCTAAAATGGGGCTATTTAAATAATTATTTCCTCTTCTGTTAATCTGGGCAATTTATGTTTTTGTAGGTATTCCTCCATTTCACTTAGATTATGAAATTAATTGACATAAAGTTGGGCAAAATAACTCCTAATTATTTTCTTCTTTCCTTTTTCTAATCAAATTAATTAAAGGTTTATCTATTTTGTTGGTTTTTTCATACAATCAATTCCTTTATTAATTCAATAGTTTTCTTACTTTCAGCTTTATTAATCTCCCCTTTTATTTTCAGAATTTCAAATTTGGTATTTAATTAGGTTTTTTAAATTTGTTCTTTTGCTAGCTTTTTTAGTTGTAAACCCAATTCATTGATCTTCTCTTTCTCTATTTTATGCAAGTAAGCATCTAGAGATATAACATTTCCCCTAATAACTACTTCAGCTGTATCCCACAAATTTTGCTATGCTGTCTCATTATTGTCATTCTCTTGGATGAAATTATTGATTGTGTCTATGATTTGTTGTTTACTAAATTAAACTAGTAGCCAAATCTAAGCTCATCAATTTATGTTTAAGGAGCCCCAGAAAGTTCTGCAGCTTACCAAAAACTATATAGACAGTAAAGAACAGATTTGGAATTTGAAATGTGACCCTTTCCAGTGCTCTTTCCATTACATTATTCTGCCTCTTAGTCAGTCTGTAATTCAAATTTATTTTATGAAATATTAAGTCCTATGTGTTATGTTGGACATTTATAGTATGTAATTATTATTTCTTAGAGAGAGTGATTTGAAATATCTGAAGATAGCTAATAGAGAGGTATGTTATAAGTTTGCACTATAAATTGGAACATGGATCATATAAAAATGTAGATACAGATCTGAACTAAAATTTTTGGGAAAAAAATTTTGGGAAATTTTGTGTAGCATGAGAGGATATGAAAGGATCATGATTGGCTTTAGTAGAGAAAATACCTACTCTATTACATGAATACATACTGTACATGGATCGATCTCTCCCCTCTATTCTCTGTGCTCACTTCACCCCCCTGTCCTCCAAAACCCTAAACCAAATTAAAAAATAATAATATTAAGAAAATAAATTTAGCACTTTCACAAAAAAAATTCCAATTAAATTGGAAAAGATGTAATTGTAATTACCATTACAAAGTAATGGTAAATCTTGAGAATGAAGAGAAAATTAATTCAGAGATTTAAATTGTGTCTCTCTACTTATCCTAGGAAAGTGCTTGAAAAAGAAGAAAAGTCAAGAACAAGAACATTTTGGCAAAAGTAAAACAAACTTAAATCTTTCATATGCTACTCCATTAAATCAGCCAGTCCTGGCTTTTTACCTGAAGCTGTTGATGCCATCTTTGCAGGTTCCTCCATTTTTACAGGGACTACTAAAACATTCATCCAGGTTCTTTTCACAACGAGTACCCTGAAAACCAGGAAGGCATTTGCACAAAAACCCACCTATCTGATCTTCACAAACTGCATTGTTCAAACATGGGTTTGATTGGCATTCATTGACTTCTGTTTCGCAATGAATGCCTGGTAAGAAAACAATAGGAAAACGATTGTCAAAGGAATAGTAATAATTTATAACAACAACACAGCAACAATAATGATCAACTATAGAGTATAGTTATTTAATCCATCTGTTTTTGCAGAACATTAAATATGCATAAAACATCTATGTATTTGTATATACACATATAATAGAAATTGTCTCTGGACAGTTTTTATCTGAACATCATTAAAAAACCAAGAACAAGATGACGGTAATATCCTGATAATTGTAGTAAAATACTACAATTAAAAATAATATATTAGGGGCAGCTAGGTGGACCAGTGGATAGAGCACCAGCCCTGAAGTCAGGAGGACCTGAGTTCAAATCTGGTCTCAGACACCTAACATTCCCTAGCTGTGTGACCCTGGGCAAGTCACTTAACCTCAATTGCCTCAGCAAAAAGCAAAATATATATATATATATATATATATATATATATATATTACAAATAGACTGTCAATGTTAAAGTCAAGAAAAAAAGGAAACTAAATAACTATATATATATATCCAATAGAATACTGAATTTGGAATCTGAAATTGGGTTTAAATCTTGAGTCTATCATTTGTAGGCTTTGTGACCTTGGAGAAAGTCATTTAACTTCTCCAAATTTACCTCTTTAAAACTTTTTTTTTCCTCCACAGAGTGGGGTTAATAAAACTTAGATTATTAAGATAGTGTACTTGAAAAATAGTTAATTTTGGACTTATAAAGTGTTCCATAAGTGAGCTACTAACAAAACTAATGAGGCACAATCTAGTTCTTTAAAAATCTATGACTTCAACAAACTTATTGAGTACTCATTTCATGAAACCACATGTTACTTGCTAGTTAAAATACAATGCTTACATTTAAATGGGGGCAAGAGGAGAATAGGACATGTTTATAAATAACATTTAAATAAGGCAAGATGTGATTAGGGCAAAGGCGAGACAATCCAGAAAAAGGTAGTTTCATAATCTGAGGTAAGAAAAAGTAGCTTCAGGTAGAAGGGTCACAACAGGCTTCTTGAAAGAGATGGCACCATTGAAGTAAGAGAGATGTTTTAACAGAATTGGGTTGAGGGAAAAGGGATCCTTTCTCGGCACTGATGATATATAGTGTGAGCAAAGGTGAAGGGTAGGTGAGAACAGGATGAGCATAAAGGATAAGGAAATTTTTTTGGCATATAAACTATGCAGAAAAAAAAGTACCATGAGATACTCAAAATCAAAAAGAATCTATGATTTCATTGGAAGAAGGAACCCCAAGGACTCCTGGTGTGGGCATTCCTTCAATCAACTTAGTTTGTAGCTTATATACGACTTACAAGGGAGTTATATATAACTTGCTCAGGCTTACAGAGCTGGGGTTTAGACTAGCAGAGGGAAGAGTCAATAATGATTCTAAGGTTCTGTACGTGGAGAACAGTTAGTTCAACTACTACCTCTGCTCTGTAATTCTTTTCAAAAGCAACTTCCCACCAATCTCTCTTTTTCTCTGCATCTGTCCCTCTTTAACTGCTTATTTGGTACAAAGCAAATGCTACTGACTGTACATGTATAATCTATATCAGATTATTTACTGACTTGGAGAAGGGAGAGGGAAGGGAGAGGAGGAAAAAAAAGCTAACAAAAATGAATGTTGAAAACTATCTTTACATGTAATCAGAAAAATAAAATACTATTGAGAAAACAAGTACAGAAACAATGAGTACAGTTTAGATCTATATAGTCAGACCTAATAAAATCAGTCCTCATATTGAGATTCTAAGATGAAGTACTCTACCTATCAAAGAAGATTTAACAAAATCCTTTCAACCAACTCAAGTTGGTTGATTCATGAGGATATACCATTCAATCATATTATTATCTATAAGGCATAGAATCTTGGAAGTCTATGAATGTAAAGAAAAATATCATAAGCAAACAGAAGTAATAGAGAAGATCAAATGCTTACCTTTAAAACCTCTCACACATGAGCAGTGATACCCATTAATGCCATCCACACAAGTGGCCTTATTTAAACATGGATTGGATCTACACTCATTTATATTTTCCTCACAGAGCTGACCTGCAAAGAATGTTCATTAGAAATCTGAAATAGCATTACTTACTTTTATTATGTGCCTACTATGTGTACCACATTATGTTACTTGCTGGGAGAAATAGAAACATAAATAAGACACGTGCATAATTAAGCATGGACTAAGCATATGCAATGGAGAATTGGCCAATGAGGACCCAGTACTAATAGCACTGTTAGGTAGCTCGGATGAAGACTGGGTAAGCCTGATTCTGAGCATAAGTATTAGAAGCTCTTTATTTGCCAATCTCCTATTACATGTGGGATAATTATAATTCAAAGGAGAAGATAAATGCAACAAAGATAATATAAAAATGCTTTGCTTGTAGAAAGAAAAAGTAGACTTTGAGTCAATTAAAATGATGAAGGCATTAAAGCTAAAGTTCCATTATCTTGAAAACTTTCAAAAAACATCTTTTCTTCAAATGCTTTGTTTATGATATTCTTGTAGAATGCTGTTAAATCAATTTGCATGAAAGGCTTCTCTTTAAATCTTTGGAAGTGAAGTCAGTTCTTCACCAGGAGAGAATCACTAAACCTGGAAAAATCCACAGGGGATGAGTGAATTCTGGGATCTTTCCACCTAACAACAGGACTCAAAGTAATAATGCCAGGAAAACTTAGCTCTCTGACTTCATGATGACTTCAAAAAAGTTAATATGCCTATAGTCTCAAGTCATCTCATCATGTGGCATATGGCCAATTAACTAGAAGGGACTTTGTAGTCTCTTACATGAGTTCATGGTTTAGTCTCATGAAACATTCATCCTTTGAGTCCATTTCTATTGGGGAAGGTAAACATTAATGATGGACAAATTATTAATAAAAAAGCAAGAAAATAAATGTTTTTCCCAAACCTTCTCATTTACCATATTCATCAGCTCTCCTAGCAAACCAAAATTTTTCAACTTCTTACCATAGAGACAGGTCTCATCACTACCATTTCTAACTTACTATTTATTATTATTTTTCTTTAGCAACTTTAAATTTCTTAAATACAGGTCATACTACTTATATTCACCATCTATCTTTGTTTTTCAGTCACTTATAATTTTGATTTTATTGATATCATGCTGTTCTAGTATGCACATCCATATAGCACCACCAGGAAAATAATAGTTTTAAGATGAGCTTTTATAGCAGTGACTCTCTTGGTATCAATGAAAATGCTGTGATAGTTCTCAAATGTGATCCAGAGTGAACTCCTACTTTTCTTTGATCTTAGATCTAGCAGACTGTTCATCTCTTTCATCTAATATGGATGTGTGTGTGTGTGTGTGTGTGTGTGTGTGTGTGTGTGTGTAGGAATACAGAATGGGCCAGTTATTTTACTAGTATAAGGAGCTACCTGATAAGAAAGTTTCATTTACTAATATAGGTGACTAATATAGGTACTACGCTACTTTTAATCTTAGAGCGTTACCTTGTCCACTAGATTGGTAAACGCTAGCTTGGTAAAAGTATGTAGTCATATACTTAGGGTCAACATTTGAACTCAGGTAATACTCTACTGGTTTTGAAATTGGCTCTCTATCTGCTCTGCTACCTCTGCCTTTTTTGTCTCTTGTGCTCTCTACACACCCACATTACATCCACAGTAAACATATCCACAGATACATATGTGTATATATGCATCTATATATGTATCTATAGTTATATAGTCCCCAAATCTTAGTACAGCTTAAAGCTTACAAGCTTTAAAAAGTTCTGGGACTAAGACTTGGGACACCATGTGTGTATCTACACACACACATACATATATACCCCTCATATACCTACATGTATATACAAGTAGGTGTACCTACCTCATATACAGACATTACATATATGTGTATATGTTATGCAAACATATTGATGCTATGCTTATAAAAAATGGTGGTTAAAATGTTAACCATTTATCAACTTAAACTTTTATGCTGAGTCAGTTAAAATAATGGACTGCTCATTGAAGTGTATGTCCTCCTCTGGTCAATGACATTTCTCACCAACTTTTTTTTTATATGAATGATTAGACAGGTTTAATTTAAGTAAATAAATTTTACTGAGGAGGCTTTGTCATATGCCTCTGTGCAATTTAGAATATTATCTGTGGATTAGAGTCTCTGGAGAACCTCCACATTGTTAGGGATATTATTAGCTTTGTCTTTGATGTGAGATTTTACTAGCCAATATCATCAAAAACATTTTCTTTTTTTTATTAAAGCTTTTTATTTGCATAACATATGTATGGCTATTTCTTCAACATTGACCCTTACAAAGCTTTCCTTTACAAATTTTCCCTCCTCGTCCCCACTCTTCCCCTAGATGGCTGGAAGTCCACTACATGTTAATTATATTAAAATACTTGACAAATCGAATATATGTATACATATTTCCACACTCATCTTGCTGTGCAAGAACAATCGTATCTACATGAACAAAAAATAACTGAGAAAGGAAACCCAATGCAAGCAAACATCGATAGAGGTCATGGAAATGATATGTTGTGGTCCACATTTCACATCCCTCTCTCTGAGTGTATATGGTTTTCTTCACTGAACAATTGGAACTGGTTTGAGACATTTCATTGTTGAAGAGAGCCATGTCCATCAGAACTGATCATCATATAGTCTTGTTGCTGTGTATAATGATCTCCTGGTTCTGCTCATTTCACTCAGCATCAGTTCATGCAAGTCTCTGCAGGCCTCTCTGAAATCGTCCTGCTGGTCGTTTCTTACAGAAAATAATATTCCATAACATTCATATACCATAATTTATTCAGCCACTCTCCAATTGATGGGCATCCACTCAGTTTCCAGTTTCTAGCCACTACAAAAAGGGCTGCCACAAACATTCTTGCACATGTGGGACCCTTTCCTTCCTTTAAGATCTCTTTGGGATATAAGCCCAATAAAAACATGGCTGGGTCAAAGGGTATGCACAGTTTGATAACTTTTTGAACATAGTTCCAAATTGCTTTCCAGAATGGTTAGATCCATTCACAGCTCCATCAACAATGCATCAGTGTCCCAGCTTTCCCATATTCCCTCCAACATTCATCATTATCTTTTCCTGTCATTTTAGCCAATCTGACAGGTATGTAGTGGCATCTCAGAGTTGTCTTAATTTGCATTTTTCTGATCAATAGTGATTTGGAGCATCGTTTCATGTGACTAGAGATGGTTTTAATTTCATCATCTGAAAATTGTTCATATCCCTTGACCATTTATCTATTGAAGGGTGGCTTGAATTCTTATATATATGAGACAATTCTCAATATATTTTAGAAATGAGGCCTTTATTAGAACCCTTAAATGTAAAGATGATTTCCCAATTTGATGCTTCCCTCCTAATCTTGTCTGCATTAGTTTTGTTTGTACAGGAACTTTTTAACGTAATATAATTAAAATTATCTATCTGGTGTTCAATTAAGAGTTCCAGATCTTCTTTGGACATAAATTTATTCCATCTCCACAGGTCTGAGAGGTAAACTATACTACGTTCCTCTAATTTGCTTATATCACTCTTTTTATCTAGATCATGAATCCATTTAGATCTTATCTTGGTATGTGGTGTTAGGTGTGGGTCAGGCCCTAATTTCTTCCACACTAGTTTCCAATTTTCCCAGCAGTTTTTGCCGAATAGTGAGTACTTATCCCAAAAGATGGGGTCTTTGGGTTTATCAAACACTAAATTGCTAAAGTTATTGCCTAGATTGTCCTGATATCCTATCCTATGCCACTGATTGATTGCTCTATTTCTCAGCCAGTACCAAATGGTTTTGATGACTGCTGCTTTATAATATAGTTTTAGATCTGGTATAGCAAGGCCACCTTCATCTGCCTTTTTTTTTTCATTAATCCTCTTGAAATTCTTCACCTTTTGTTCTCCCAAATGAACTTTGCTACTATTTTTTCTAGATTTGTAAAATTATTTTTTGGGAGTTTGATTGGTATGGCAGTAAATAAGTAAATTAATTTGGGTAGTATTGTCATTTTTATTATATTCGCTCGGCCTACCCATGAGCACTTGATGTTTTTCCAGTTGACTAGGTCTGACTTTATTTGTGTGGAAAGTATTTTGTAGTTTAGTTCGTATAGTTCCTGACTTTTCCTTGGCAGATAGATTCCCAAATATTTTATACTATCAACAATTATTTTGAATGGAATTTCATTTTGTATCTCTTGCTGCTGAACTTTGTTGGTAATATATAAAAATGCTGATGATTTGTGTGGATTTATTTTGTATCCTGCAACTTTGCTCAAGTTGTGAATTGTTTCTAGCAGTTTTTTAGTTGAGTCTCTAGGGTTCTCTAAGTATACCATCATGTCATCTGCAAAGAGTGATAATTTCATTTCTTCATTACCTACTCTAATTCCTTTTATCTCTTTTTCTTCTCTTATTGCCAAAGCTAACATTTCTAATACAATATTAAATAGTAATGGTGACAGTGGGAAGCCTCGTTTCACTCCTGATCTTATTGGGAATGGTTCTAGTTTGTCTCCATTACATACGATGCTTGCTGATGGTTTTAAGTAGATGCTACTAATCATTTTAAGGAAAAGCCCATTTATTCCTATACTCTCTAGTGTTTTTAATAGGAAGGGGTGTTGGATTTTATCAAATGTTTTTTCTGCATCTATTGAGATAATCATATGGTTTTTGTTAGTTTGGCCAAAAACATTTTCTGAAAGCATATTCCACTTAGTCAAAAGTTTAGATGGTGACAGTGTTAAATCTTCATTTTCTTCCAAAAATAGTATGAACCTCAGATCTGTATTGCAATTAGATACAGGGGTTTTTAACCATGGGCTTGCAACTTTGTATTTTAAAAACATTTTTTTAGTTGTATTTCAATATAATTAATCTCCTTTGTAATTCTCTGCATATAAAAACATTCTTCTGAGAAGAGGTTGTTAGTGTGTGTCCCATGACACACAAAAAAATGTGAGGAATTATAAACTGGGGAGATAGCTTTAATTGCATGCACAGCATTATGTCCTTCACTGATGTCTTTGTCCGATTCTTCATTGTGTCATGAAAGTGATCTTGGATTCTTGAAGTCTGTGCCAACACATTACACACTCTGGAAAGTCTTACTGAGCTGGAAATTTTTCCACGTAGATGTTGCAATGAAGAGTGTGTCTGCAGGTCAATGACAATCTACATGGAGAGCAGCTCATCATCAGAAGATTGATTTCAGGTGATGAATGTTTTGTCCATGATAATCCTGCTTCTACCACCTGTGTAATCCTACACAAATCACTTGGCCCCCAATGGGTCTCAGCTTTCTCATTTGTAGAATGAGAAAGTTAGGCTAGAGCAGGGGTGTTTAACCTGGAAGTCTATGGATAGATTCCAGGAAATTGATGGATTTGGGGTAAAAATTATGTTATCCCTGAACTCCAATTGCAATTTAGTAAGGGGAAAGGGAGAGAAGACGAGAGGAAGAAATGAGGAGAAGAAAGAAGGAAGAAAAAGGCTGATGGAGAAAAGGAGAGAGGGAGGAGAGGAAAAGAAAAAGGAAAGAGGAGAGGGAGATGAAGACATAGGGGGAAATGAGGGAAGGACAGACAAGAAGGAAGGTAAGAAGAGGAAGAGGAGGAGGAAAAAAAGGAAGAGGAGTAAAGGGAATAGGAGAGAGAGGGAGAAAGGGAACCTTTACTAAGGAAATACATATCATATTATAAGGATATTAGAAAGTATACCATATGATACAAAAATCTATATTTAAGCAATATTCTGATAATCATAAAATTGTATCTTATTTCAAGAATTTTTATCACCAACATGCTAATTACAATTAAAATGTAACTGAACAGAGGCAACTGCCATCTTAAAAGTCCTTGGGAGCCAAAGTGTTTTAAGTGTTCCACCATTTTCCAATGGTGGAAAATGAAAATCTTTACTCTAAGCATGAAGCAAAACAGAAATAAATGAGTTAAGCAAAATAATATTTTGTAGTTAAGGTTGGTAAAAATAACCCTTAGACATAGCACTTCCAAAAGTGCTTTTTGATATATAGTATGATGAGATAAATGCATCTACCTTGAGGATTTAAAAATATTTCTGAAGTAATTTCAAGTAGCTTGTAAGAGATCTCCTCTCTTTAAAAGAAATGTAATAAAAAATTCAGAGTATTTTAAAATAGGAAATCATGCTTCTTTACTCCAAATTGCAAAAAACAAAAGACCAACTCAGAAAAATTTTCTCAGAGTAAAGTTCCACTTGATGTCAGCAATGCCTTATATTGAAAAACTTGAGTCATTATTCCATTACCTGTGTATCCTGCTGGGCAATGACAAGTGAACTTGCCAGTACCATCTTTGCACATTCCATTGTTGAGGCAAGGGGATGAACTGCACTCATCCACATTTACTTCACACTTTAAGCCTGGAATGCAAAACACACAAAATTGAGAAGAAAGAGTCAATAATAAGGAGCTCTACAGTTTACAAAGCACTTTCCTTACTCTATGAGGTAGGGCATAGTAATATCCTCACCTCCATTTTGCAGATAGGGGAAATGGAACCTCAGAGAAGTTGACATACTCAAGAGTACACAGCTAGTAACTGGCAGAACTAACACTCAAATTGAAGTATTCTAATAGACTTTCTGATCCACTGAGTTTTTTCTCCACTTCTACCATTTATATAACCATTTACGTGACACACTGTTTCTTTACAACAGCCTTTAGAACCAAGTAGTTAATTATAATTATCTCAATTTTACAAAGAAGAAAATAACCTCTGAGAAGTTGGGACTGATGAGAAATAGAAAGGATCAAGAATATTTGAAGCCAAATATCATCATTTCCCATTCACCCAAGTTGGCAAAAGTAGCCTTTAGGATCGCCATAATTAATTTCTGACTTAGGCACATTTGTTTATATAAAAATCTAGTCCAAAGAACTTCAAAGCAGCTGAGGCATAGTAGATATATGGCTGGATTTGGAATCAAGAAGATCTGAGTTCAAAGCCTGCCTCAGACAATTATCAGCCATATAAATTTGATGATCAAATGAGAGAACATAGTTAAATGTTTTACCTTATGGTGATAAATACATGTTAGTTGTTAGTATATTTTACAAAAGTTAAAAATGAATACAGCCATAATTTTTAGGGGCAATTTCTTTTTCTAAAGTTTCTATTTTGATATTGTTTTTGTGATTTTTAAAAAAACTGATTTTTTGCATATGGAGAGCTCTTATAACATTTTGACAGCAATAATCATTATGTTTTCCCATGGAAGACATGTCAACAGCTGAGGCTAAAGTACAATTATAGTTGTGAAAACAAAATCCAATAGGGATGGGCACACAATCCATATATTTTCATTCCTGGTTTTATTTTTCCCTTACAAAAAATCTTTAGAGTTGGCCAATAGGCCTTTCTTTTATTCTGATACAATTAAGTCTCACATTTTACCACAAAGTAATTAATATAGAAATTATAATTTTACTTTAAAATTATGTATTAGAGGCTTTTTTCTGTTTGTACTCTAAGATTGTTGATATGTTCATCTCTGTCTCTAGCATTGGTCATAAGAAAAAATTAATTAAAAATAAAACAAAATATAAATGCAACTTCCTGGTGTAGATATAGCCAAGTGACATGCCTTTGCCAGATTCCAGTCCTGTTTAAGAATTCCCAAATAAGTACTATGGTCCCTTGAAGTATGTATAAGTTAAGTAAGTTGCCCAGGGTCACCCAGGTAATGCTTTCAGAAATTGGATTTAAATCTAGTTTTTCTGAACTCCAAGCCCTATCCACTATCCATACTATATCATGTTGTCTCTTTACAATTTATGACAATAAAGGAAAAATAATTCCTAAAAATCACACACAATTGTTCTTTGTTCTCAGGGATGATCCAATTTGAAAAATCATTATTTTGTTTTGTTAATAATTTATCACAATTAAACACACTGAATTAAACTTGCTTTGTAACTATGTTTAAATAAATCAATTTCAATGTATAAAATATCATGACTTCTTACTCCCTCTGTTTCCATCAGGATTCTTTGTTCATACGTTCCCATTCCCTTTTCCTTTTCTTAGTGACGCTTAGATTTGCTTCTTTGCTTTAAATTATGTCACATAATTCTCTCCATATTTTTGATGTTCCTTTCATTTACTTATCTTAATTGCACTATATTATCCTATTACATTAATGTACAAGTTATTTAACCACTTCCCTATTATTTGACATTTAGATTTTTTCCATTTTTGCAATTATAAATAATGTTAATGTTAAAATCTTTGAATAGATAGCTTTTTAAAAATAATACTCACAAGAGAATATATTCCCAACAAGGTTCTTGAATCAAAAATAATATTTTTGTAAGTCTTACTTTTTACTGCCATATTACTTTCCAAAAAAGTTCTAATAATTTGCAATTCTACTAGCAAGGAGTTAGTATGTCCCTGTTCCTCCACAGTGTTGCTAGCATTGAGCTTAATTATTTTTGCTAAGATGGTTTGGAGTTGACAACTCCAAGTTGCCTGCAATTATATCTCTGATTATTAGTGAAATTGACAATTTTTCAAATGATTATTATATTTTTCCTTCTTTTTTTTTTTAGATCAATCAAATTTCTTGGTGTAAAAAAAACTCCCAGTGAGAAAGCTCCCTCTATCAATATATCATATAAACACCTACTCAGCAACTTATAATCCTAGAGTTTCCTGGCACATGAGAGGTTAATTGAGCTTCCCAGGGTCTCACAGGTAGTATGTGTCTTAGGCAGAACTTGATTTATGTTCTCCCTGGTTCTGAGGCTGGTTCTCTAAATTACTATGTCATTAATTCTTCTTTATCTGGCTGTTCATAGCCTTTAACTATCCATTAGAGACTGGGGTTTATTATACATTTACTATATATGTTTTGTATATTCTAGATGTCAACTTTTACCTATAATATTTGCAAATATTTTCTAATAGTTTTTCTTTTGATTATATTTATGTATAAATTTACATACTTATAAAAATATTTTGTTTTATTGATGGTTTGCTTTTGAATATGGTTACAACAGCTAAAAAACAGAACCAATAGTCTTTTACACCTTGAGCACGTGAATGTGGTCTGTATTAGAATAAAAATCTTAGACTTGGATTGCTACAATAGGCAACAAAAAGGAATAATAACTTGAAATATAAAAAAGGTTTGATTTCTCTATGTGCTCTCTCCTCAGCTGATTTTGGTCTATCATATTGGAATATTTATGTATATTCTAAAATAATACCTTATAATTTACATTATGCTTAACTTATCAGAGTATTTTTATGATCTCATGCTACAGACAAAATTTTCACCTTACTATATATAAACAGAAATTTTAATTTACCTGTAAATCCAGGCAGACAGATGCAAACATATCCACGTCCTACTTGTTGGCAGGTTCCACTGTTATGACATGGATTTAGAAAACACTCATGGAAAACCTATCCATGATTGAAATTAAAAGACAGAAATGTCATGTTCATAAATAAAATTGTTACTAGGAAATATATTATTAGCTATGGTCATTTTGTTTTCAGAATGCCTAATTGTTTCAGACTAACACTTGTTACTTGTATCTCTCAGGTCCTTTATAGAATAAATGGGTTTCACCAACATGTTCCCAAATCTGGATGTGGGAGTCTTAGACCCAGGATAAATGAACATGTATATGTTCACTAGGCTGAATGCCAGGGAAGTTATAAACTGATTGGATATTGGTAAGGATGTTTTGGTATGAAGCCTCAGGAGAGATGGAAGATTAACTGCCACAATTATTATCTTGCTCTCTCCAAGAAGGAATATTGTTGTTGTTTTTTTTTTTTTTTTCTGAGGCAATTGGGGTTAAGTGACTTGCCCAGGGTCACACAGCTGTTACGTGTCTGAGACCAGATTTGAACTCAGGTCCTCCTGACTTCAGGGCTGGTGCTCTATCCACTGCGCCACCTAGCTGCCCCCAGGAATATTGTTTTTTGACCCAGCAACATTGAAAGTCAAGGAACTGATGAGGCCAAACTTGGTTAACTCAGTTTAGTTATTAAGACTACCAAAATTTTTGCTCATTATGACTGAATAATGAAGAAACAATGGATTTAGGATAGTATGAGAGATTATGCTTCTGGACCTTTCTTATAACATAACTGAAACAGAAAATTTTTTGGCTGGAAAAAAAATTAGATGAAATTTCTCATGAAAGGTGAATATTAGAGGCTCATTCACCTTTCATGAGAAATTTCATCTAATTTTTTTATCTAATAATTTCTCTTCCTTAATCAGCAAGAGTTTTTGGTTATTTCAAAATGTTCTTCAATTAAAAGATATTCCATGTTTTTAAAAAATTAAAAACACCCCATTTATATACATAAACAAAATCCTTAATCTATAGTCATACAACATAAATAACAGCAACAATAGCATCATGTGTCTCTTTGTTATCATTAGAAAAAAATCTATACATTTCTCCTCCTTTAGCAAAGTGAGACTAAACTGCCATCTTTTGCAATGATTTGAAAGTAAGTCAGAGGCATTTTTTCTCTTTTTTCCCCTCAGAGGGATATAGTTAAATTAAACTGAGCATTAGACACATAATAAGAGCAAAAATATTTCTTTTTCTGTCATTAGAGCTAATAATATTTCAGGTAATACTCTTGCCTGGCTGCTGACTTCATACTTCTTGGTGATATGCCCAGGAGAGGCTGACAGCATTATACTTTCTTCTGCTGCTGAAAAAGTTGAACTAAAACCTAGGGAGAATGCACAGGAAAACAGTTTCTTTTGTGCAGATCAATGAAAACACACTAACATTAGATTTTCGGAATCTCTGACTGGTGCTGTATTCCATTAAACTTAAAAGAAAGTATATAAACAGAAATAAATTCTTAAGTGGACATTTCAAAAATTTGTAATGAAAATCAATAAAGATAAAGAGAAGGAACTAGAACAACATTATTCAATAGGTATATCTATGTGTTAAAGTAGTTGCACAATGCCTCATTGTGTCACAGAAGTGACCTTAGAATCTAAATGGCTCTGATAGTGAAATGAAAATGTGTGCTGGTTCTATCAAGCTGTAAAGACCTCAAGTATAGACTGAATAATGGATTGAATGTTTATTTTGTCAGAACCAGCATAGCAAAATTTCAAGAAAGATCACCTGGAGGATTGTGGCTAATCAACAATGCTTAGAATTATCCTTTATTCTGAGCATAATTTTCATTCACTCATTCATTCATTCTTATTGTTCCTAATGCCTACCACCAAGTGCCCCGTCTTGAGGGACTTGAAGCATGAGGGACTCAGGATAAGACTAATCAAACAATTTAAATAGCTTCCAATTAGCTCTGAAACATATTTATCACCATCAATTACCCCAGTTTTGGTAAACAGTATGTAGGGGCTCTACAATAGCAGGGGTCTTGATTTCAGAACAATGGAGACAATTGTCAATGCTTCCACTGGCCAAAAAGGAAAAAAAAATAACTAAGATCTCAATCTTATAAGTGTTATACCTTCACTTCTCTTCTTCCATCCTCAATTGGCTTCCCTGCTTATGGAATTTGTCCCAAAAATCTTATGGCAGTTTAAATAACTTCAGAAGTCTAAATGCTACAAACTTAAAAAAAACACATTTGAGAGTTTAATTATTTACAATTTCAAAATATATCTTATTAATATTCAGTACAGCCATTGTCTTATATTTATCAGTTTTTGAACTTAGAAAGTTTTTTTAAAGAAAAAAATCTTTAGATAAGCTGCCTGTGAGAAAAGGACTTCATTGATACCCTTAAGATCATCCAGAGAATGAAGTTTTGATGCACATATGATGGTTTTGATGTTATTTCTCCAGAAAGTCTGATTGAGATAGATCAGGTGATTGAAGCCTGGGTTCAAATCCAGTCTCAGACACATACTAACTATATCACCTTGGACAAATCATTTAATCTCTGTTGACCTCAGTTTCCTTAATTGTTAAATGGGTATAATTAAAGCACCTACCTCTCAGGGTTGTTGTGAGAATCAAATAAGATAATATATGAAAAGCACTTAGAACAGTACCTCACACATAGTAGGTATTTTATAAATATTTATATAATACCTGCTATACATTTACTCTTGCTCTGTATCTCTTTCTTACCCTACCAAGCAAGAGGATCTCCTCTACTAATACATTCATCTAAAAGTGTCATCCATAAAATTAAGTTTAAATTGAAAAAATATTCAAAACTCCTGAACCAAATATTAAAATAATTAAACTTTCAAATTATGTTTTCTCTAAGTTTGTAGCACTTGTGCCTCTGAAATTATTAAAGCTCAAAAGTGTACTAAGACTTTTGGGACAGTATATGCCTGATAATGATTCTTCATTCTTTGCAATGAGACTACCAGATCCATTCCTAATACAATACTTATTTAAATAAATGTGCTGAAAAGAAACTGAATTTGAAGTAAAAGATTTGGGGTCAAGTCTTATTTATGTCTGTTTTACAATCTGGCCCTAAGCTCCCGTCACACAACTTCCTCATAAAGGTTATGCTCCAGCCAAACCAAAAAATTTCCTCAATTTTTCTCAAATTTTCCAAGTCCATGTTTCTGCTTGTATCATTTCCTAATGCTGGAAGATTCTTCTGCCTTTTTTTCAACCACCAAAATCCTAATCAAGGCCCATTGTAAACACATTCTTCTCCCTAATTCCCCTAAAACAGAAGGGAGCTCTTCCTCTTTCCTCTAACCTTTCTTTCTTTTGTACTCAACCCAGTGTATTTTGTTTTAAATTTAGTTGAACATTGTCAATGTGTTTAAAATGTTAAGCTTCAGCATAGATGAGGACTATGTTTTATTCATACTTTTATCCTTTAACAAACAGCCCAAAGCCTTGTATCCAGCTGGTACTTAAATGCTGGTTGAATTGAAGTAAATTAAAGAATTGTTTAAATTGCATAAATAAGTTTAGTAAACGTAAACCATTTGCTGACTGAATTTTGGAGTCTCCACATTAACAAAATCATAGGTGTGATTTAAAAAATTCAAAAACATTCTTCTCCAATAATTTGAATATACATACATTTTGGAATCCCCATCCCCTGTCTTTGGGCTATTTGTTTATCTCTTTATATTCTCAGCGCTTAACATGGTGCCTGCAACACTGGAGGTGCTTAAGAAACCCTTATTGATTGGTTGATTCTAATAAAGAGAAGAGATATATGTGAGTATACATACTAACCATAACTAAGTAGAATACAAAGAGAGTGGGAGCTCAGCCACAGTTTATCAGTATCCCCAATATACTTCTCTTGAACAATGAGAACATGTTATTGGCTTACTTGAACAATCTGTGATAGATCTCGCTCCAGTAATTGTTGTCGTTCCATAAAAAGGACAAGAAAGGCAGAAGGATTTTCCTGAGTTGGGTTGATAATAGTCTCTGGGGCATGGATAACATGGCTTGATGCCAGAGCGGGAGAATTCTCCTATTGGACAAGGCACTGTAAAAGAAGGGGAAAATCAGTTTAAAAAAGAACACACTTCCTATACATTAAAAAAACAAAAACAAAAACAAAACAACCTCAATAATATATATTATTCTTATCTTGCTAGAATAACTTTTCTTTGGATCCCTTAAAAATGCCATAAAGGTATTATATTACATTTCACGGGGAGAATTATCACCTACTCAGACTTCAGAAAATGAACAAATTCCTCAAGTGTTTTTTCTGAGATGAAATCAGTTGATATGAAGGCACATTTCTCCAAGTACAGAATGCACAATTACGGAATGTTTCAATCATTTTAACTGTTTATGACTGTTCACCTCTCCCCACCACTAAAGTAAATTATTTCTAAATGGCATCAAATATTTGAAATATATTTTATTCAGAAATTCAAATGTGTTTTGTATAAATTAATTTAAAATATCTATAGAGAATGAGAAAAGGAAAGGATTCCAGGATGATTGCTATCACTTCAAAGAAAAAGAAACTGGGTCTCATCTATTTGTCTATTTCCATGTGAAGAGAGGAGCTTTGCTTTTCATTCTCAAATTTTCTTCACTTAAAGTCAGAAAGCCCTAAAGATAACCCCATCCAATGGACTACTGATCTATTTACAGAGATGAGTAAGCTTCTTGTGAAAATATCTTGTTCATTCCTATTGACAGTATAAATAAATACATTGGTCACGTGCTGGCATCAATCACACTGATATTCAAATACAATGATAGCATTATGACCCTTGATAAAATCTAGTAATTTAGTCCAACCAAGTTGTATTCAAAACAGAATTTCATGGGGCATGTGAAAAAAAAAAGAAGGAAAAGAGAAGGAAAATTTTTTTTAGTAACGGAATGTGCTTTCAAACTCATTAAGTGACTTTTTATAATTCTTAATTGAATGTTTACTATTTTTGGAATTAAAGTAGGCTCTTTGAATTGCAGATTAAAATTGTTTTCTAACCTCAGGAGTTAAAAAAAAATCAATCATTATATCATCCCTTATTTTCTTTTCTAGGAAGTAATTCTTTTTTTTTTCTGTCTTTTGAAGAAGCATTTATTCAGACTTATAAAATAATTGATTTTTCCCCTACTTTTCCCCAGATGATCAGCCAATAAAATTATTATTAATTTTTTTTAATCACTTATGCCTTTTATCATGTTTTTGTTTTGGGAGGCAACATATATCCTGCATTTTTTAAAAGCTTTTTACTTGCAAAACATATGCATAGGTAATTTTTCAACATTGACCCTTGCAAAGCTTTCTGTAGAAATTTTTCCCTCCTAACCTCCACCCCATCCCCTAGATGGCAGGAAGTGTAATACAGGTTAATTATGTTAAAACATTAGACAGATCGAATATATTTATATATTTTTATACAGATATCTTGCTGTACAGAAAAAAAAACTGAGAAGGAAAACATAATATAAGCAAACATCAATAGAGAATGTGAAATTGCTATGTTGCGGTCCAGACTCAGATCCCACAGGCCTCTCCCTGGGTATATACAGCTTTCTTCATCACTGAACAACTGGAACTGGTTTGAAACATTTCATTATTGAAGACAGCCATGTCCATCAGAATTGATCATCATAGAGTCTTATTGTTGCTGTGTACAATGATCTCCTGGTTCTGCTGATTTTGCTCAGCATCAGTTCATGTAAGTCTCTCCAGGCCTCTCTGAAATTGTCCTGCTGGCCGTTTCTTAAGGAACAATAATATTCCTTAATATTCATATACCATAATTTATTCAGCCATTCTCCAATTGATGGGCATCCATTCAGTTTCCAGCTTCTAGTCACTACAAAAAGGGCTGCCACAAACATTCTTGCACATGTGGGGCCTTTTCCTTTCTTTAAGATATCTTTGGAATATAGGGCCAATAGAAACACTGCTGGGTCAAAGGGTATGCACAGTTTGATAACTTTTTGAGCATAGTTCCAAATTGCTCTGCAGAATGGCTGGATCCGTTCACAGTTCCACCAACAATGTATCAGTGTCCCAGTTTTCCCACATCCCCGCCAACATTCGTCATTATCTTTTTGTGTCATGTTAGCCAATCTGACAGGTGTGTAGTGGTATCTCAGAGTTGTCTTAATTTGCATTTCTCTGATCAATAGTGACTTGGAGCACCTTTTCATATGACTAGAAATAGTTTTAATTTCATCATCTGAAAATTGTTCATATCCTTTGACCATTTATTGATTGGAGAGTGGCTTGAATTCTTATAAATATGAGACAATTCTCTATATACTTTAGAAATGAGGCCTTTATCAGAACCCTTAAATGTAAAGATGATTTCCCAATTTATTGCTTCCCTCCTAATCTTGTCTGCATTAGTTTTGTTTGTACAAAACCTTTTTAACTTAATATAATCAAAATTATCTATCTGGTGTTCAGTTAAGAGTTCCAGTTATTCTTTGGACACAAATTCTTTCCTTCTCCACAGGTCTGAGAGGTAAACTATCCTATGTTCCTTTAATTTACTTATAATATCACTCTTTATATCTAAATCATGAACCCATTTAGATCTTATCTTGGTATGTGGTATTGGGTGTGGGTCGAGCCCTAGGAAGTAATTCTTTTAATACATAGCTCTGATTATACACTCCTTTTCAAAAATTTAAAATGATTCTTATTTCATCAAATGAAGTCCATGCTCCATAATCTGGTATCTAAGACCCTTTATATTTCAATGTGTCTCTCTGGATTTAATGTTCAATTAAGCTTTCTTTCAAGCCCCTGGCTAGAAATTCTTTCCCCTTCCTCTGAATTTTCTATGGCATAATTGGGGCATCTAGATGGTACAGTGGATGGATACCTGGGCTTTCAGTCAGAAAGATTCATCTTCCCTAGTTTAAATCTAGCCTCAGACACTTAATACTATGTGACTACGGGCAAGTCACTTAACCTTGCCTGCTTAAATTTCTTCCACTCTATAAAATCAACTGGAAAAAGAAAAGGCAAATCGTTCCAGTATCTTTGCCACGCAAATTCATTTGGGGTCAAGAAGAATCAGACATGAGTTAAACAACTGAACAACAATGAAATGATGTACTTAGCATATACTTATAATTCATATTATTTGGAATTTTTTATATGCATCTCATATCACTCTCACCCCCATCAAACCACAAAATCATTTAGGCATGGCTTGTGCCTTAACAATCTTTTTATCTCCCTCATTGTTTAGCACAGAGTTTTGCAGAGAGAGAGAGAAAGGGGGTGAGGTAGCAGAGAGGGAAAATGAGAACTCAAATGTTTATTATTGTTATACTTTACATAAATTTAATTTATCCCAGTAACCTATAAAGGAAGAAAGTAAACATATCTTACTTATTGTCCTCCTTAGTGCTTAGTATAATTCTTTGCACATAGTAGGTATTCTTTAACTATGAGTTGAATTCATTTGACTATGGAACATTAGTGTAATTACTAAGCATATTAAGCCTACATCCTTTTACATTTTTATCTAATAAAATTCATGCAGAGGCACATAAAATTCCAAGTTTTGGAATCTTGGGTCTGGGAAGAGCCTGGGGAGTCTTTTGGCCAATGCAAATTAATATTCTCAAACAGAGGGAGCAAGTCAAATGTATGCCAAATCAGAGAAATCTTGGGGAAAGCATTAGGTTGAACAAATGTTCAGCTCATTGCCTTTCTGATTCATTTAAATCATCATGCTATATGGCATGGATCTCATCACTCATAGAATTTAAAGCTGGAAGGAAACCAGAAGACTACTAACGGTTTGTTTTGACAGATGGGGAAAATGAGACTCAGAGAGGCAAACTGATTTCATGACTAGTTCATGGATCTAACAGGGCTCTTTACTCTGCCCTAAAATCACAGGATATTTTTCCCACTTAGAAATCCTCCAGTGATAGTAAACTCCTATAGAGCAGTGGCTAAAATCCAGAAAAGTCATCATCTAAGTACTAAAAAAATGATTTTTGATTGAATTTGGTAACCATGAAAAAGGTTGAGAATTACATCTGAGATATACTATATATACAATTTTTCATGGAGTTTTGTCTGTAATATTCTTTCATACTCCCTTTCTGTGTTTCCCCTTCTCTATCCTGCTAATAAAGAAAAAAACATTGGGGAGAAACTGTTTTCAAAAATACTTTTAAAAAAAGGATTATTCTGCTATCCAAATAAAATAATGTTGTCATAATGTGAAGACCTATTTTTATAACCAAGAAATGCTATTAGACTTTCTTTTGAGAAATAACATTTATCTGAAAAACTCTTAAGCCATTTTGGCTAAAGATAAAGGAAAAGGAAAAAAAATTATGGAACCCTCAGTAATAATTTTAATTGTAATTGTCTCCAAATTTCATCCATTTGATTTTTACATTCTCAAATTTCTACAAATTTCAAAAAAGGCATAAAAAACCACTTTAAATACTGAGCTTTTGGAAATCCTCCACTTCTTTACATAGAGAACATTCAACATACGTAGCAATATTTCAGTGTTTGAGTTTTTGCTAACCTCCACAGGCTGATATATCCACAGCTCCTCTTTTCACAGTTGAAGTATTTTCTGGACAAGAGAGGCAGTTCTTGGAACCAAATGCTGGCTGATAGGTGCCCAGAGGACATGATTCACAAGTTTCTAGACCATTTGGTGAGTAGGTGCCTTGCTTGCACTGAGCTAAAAGACAAAATTATGCAAAAGCAGTCATTAAGAGGTTAAATTTTTTTATTAAAGCTTTTTATTTGCATAACATATATATGGGTAGTTCCTCAACATTGATCCTTACAAAGCTTTTCATTACAAATTTTCCCGCCTAGTCCCCTCCCCTCCCCTAGATGGCAGGAAGTCCACTACATGTTAATTATATTAAAATACTTGACAAGTCGAATATATGTATACATATTTATACAGTGATCTTGCTGTGCAAGAACAATCGTATCTACATGAACAAAAAAAATCAGAGAAAGGAAACAATGCAAGCAAACATCGATAGAGAGCATGAAAATGATATGTTGTCTATATTTCATATCCCTCTCACTGGGTGTATATGGCTTTTTTCAGTGAACATTTGAACCTGGTTTGAGACATTTCATTGTTGCAGAAAGCTATGTCCATCAGAACTGACCATCATATAGTATTGTTGTTGCCGTGTATAATGATCTCCTGGTTCTGCTCATCTCACTCAGCATCAGTTCATGCAAGTCTCTCCAGGCCTCTCTGAAATCGTCCTGCTGGTCGTTTCTTACCGAACAATAATATTCCATAACATTCATATACCATAATTTATTCAGCCACTCTCCAATTGATGGGCATCCACTCAATTTCCAGTTCCTAGCCACTACAAAAAGGGCTGCCACAAACATTCTTGCACATGTGGGGCCCTTTCCTTCCTTTAAGAAGGAGATTAAATTTTCAAAGGCAATCACCATATAGAAGACATTTATCTTGACTCAACTTAGAAGGGGGCAGGAGAGGCATGAAGAATTATCCTAATAGAGTTATGTAAAAATATAATAATGCTTTTTAGCCTCTGATGTATAACATTATATCTAGTAACAGCTGGAGAAGGGTGACTTGTGCAGCTTGGGCTGGGTGGCAGATTATCATGTTCCCTATGCATGTTGTATTCCTTCAATAGAATATATTTTTGAGAGCAAGGAACATTTAATTATTGTGATTGTATCCCCAGGTTTAGCACAGTGCCTGAATCATAGGAGGTGCTGAAGAAATGATTATAGGATGAATAAATCAGGAATGGCAACCAAAGAATAATAAAGATAATTGATATGCATATAGTCATTCAGTCAGTAAACTATTAAGCACCTACAATTTGGCAGAGTATACTAAGTTTTGAAGATACTATTAACTATACTGTACTATATGATACACTATACCAAGCAATGAATATACAAAGGAAGGTAAAAAACTGTCTCCATTCTCACTGTATCATACAATCTTCATAAAAACATTATAATGTGCACAGTGTAAATGCTATACACATTTTACAGAGAAGGAAACTGAGATTAAAGAACTTGCCAAAGGCCATGCAACTATCAAATTATTCCAGGACTCAAATCCAGCTTCTCGAGTCTAAAGGCAGTGTCATTTCTGCCCCTTATCCTCAGCCCCCATCACATTAAAGCTCTCTCAAGCGGAAAACAAAAATAACCCCCCCAAAACTATAGAGTATATCCATTCCTTGGCTACCCTATACAAAACCAGATCAAATTGCTTTCACATAGATCCTCCTTATGTCCAAATCTCAGCTACAGCTTGTCAATGTTAACCTTGAAGGAAGGAATATAAAAATAGAAAATTAAAATCTTAGATTCACATAATTTTAGAGCTGTGAGAGTTTTTAGAGATTCTCTAATTTAATTTTAGTGATATAGCCAGGTCTAACATAGCCTATTCTAGACAGAAAGGATTTCAGAAATCATCTGATCCTACCTACTTGCTTATAGCTGAGACTCAATAAGATAAACTATCATATCTGAAGTCACCCAGCTAATTAGTGGCAAAGCCAGAAGTAGAACTCAGATTTCTTGACTGTCTGATATGATATTCTCTCTTTTATACCATTCTGTTTGAGTCCACTATCCTTTCCTTTTATTCTTATTCCTAAAGTAACTTTCATTTTTGTATAATTAGCATTTGAGAAGGATGCCAAGTGACCTTGATTGCACCAAGTTTACCATAATGTAGTGAAACCTATCAATATTAGCTATTTTTGAAATGAGATGTCAATTGCTTTTAGATATCATTGTTTACAGGTATGTCTTTGTTATATTGTTCTTGTTGGGTTTTTTTTGGGGGGGTGGTGGAGAAATGTGCTCAGAATTCCTGTATGAATATTTCTACATACTCTATCAATTATAATACTGTGGGAAAATGTATTGAATAAATCCCAAAGAACTATTTATTTCACTAGAAAGAATACTGCTCTGCTAGTCATTATCTTTATTTTATTAATTCCTAGTTTAAAACAAATTAAATCCAATTATGAAAGGCAGTATAATATAGCCAAAAGAATGTTGGATACAGTACAAAAAATATCAGTCGAGAAGAAAGGACATCTGCATTTTAAAGTCTAGTTTTCTCTCTAACTTGCTGTGTGACTTTGGGTAAGTTCAACTCACCTAAACTATGACTAATTTTTTGAGCCATAGTTCAGTAATCTATAAAATAGGCATATTTTATAGTACCTACTTGTCAAAGTTAATACAATGATAAAATTAGGTTTTTGTAAGTCTTGTACATAACCTTATAAAATGACTTTAAATACTATATCAACATGAGCTTTTCTTCATAGCAAATATCAGAATATGAATTTCTGTAAACAGATAAAACAAATATTCCAAAGCAACAAAATAATTCTACTTCTTTCCAGCAAAATTTAAGAAAATTCCATCATACCAAGTGAATGTCACTGTTATTTAGATGTGGTTATAGTAGGATTTGACCTATGTTCAATATAATTATTGGGTTTTAAGAAATCTGTATTTCAATTAACAAAGATTAATGAAGTGCTTTAAAGAGTAAGGATATGAATGTGAGGTTTATAAATAAAACACAAAAGGGGCATTAAAAATCCAATATGATTACTTTCAATATGTCCCACTTTCCTATGTAACAATTTGTTATTTGTGAAAATTATAATTTCAAAATAAAAAAACTATTTTGATTCCTTTTAGCTAGAATGAAAGGAAGCTCTATGGATTAGCACATAGAGTGCTTGTTGGAGTCAGGAAGACTGAGTTCAAATCTTACCTCAGACAAGTATTAGTTGGATAAATCACTTTAACCCTCTTTGCCTCAGTTCCTCATCTATAAAATGAGCTAGAGAAGGAAATGACAAATGACTTCAATATCTCTGCCAAAAAAATCTCAAATGAGTTCATGAAAAGTTGGACATGATTGAAACAACTGAACAAGGACAATAACAAGCTGGAATGAGGGACAGTTGGTAGTGCAGTGGATAGAGCACCAGCCCTGAAGTCAGGAGGACCTGAGTTCCAATCTGGTCTCAGACACTTAACATTCTCTAGCTGTGTGACCCTGGGCAAGTCACTTAACCCCAACTGTCTCAGAAAAAAAGAAAAAAAAAAAGATACTAAGACAAGTTGGAATGAGGACCAATTCTGGCCTACTCACCTTTACATTCAGAGATACTTCTTGAATGAAGGTATTCAGTGGAACTACCAGCTGGGCAAAGTTTACATTCTACTTTTCCCTCTTCATCTTGATAAGATCCAATCCAGCAGCTTTCACAGACATTGTGTTCCAGAGAATAATAGGTCCCCAAAGGGCAATTAACTGTAGGTAGACAAAGCAGAACAACTGAAGATTAATTGGAGAATTCACTGAATTGCAGCAATGGAATGTAAGTCTTTTCATCCCAGGAATAAAAAGAGTAGTCTAACAAAATTTCAGGCACTATTGTTTGGGGGAGACATTTTTAACCACTGGCCATTTTCTTAAAAGCCTGACCTTATCTATTCCTAGAAATAGTAATGGTTATCTATCTGCAATTGCTATGCTATGCTATGCAAAGTTCAATACTCAAAATATGGGTGTTCAGGAATGTCCTATATAAAAGGATAACCTAAATGTTAGGGAAAACCAAATTGTCCTATGGAATGCACAATAAGTAAGATACTTATCCCATCACATAGGTAAGGAGAAAACAATGATTACTTAGGTAAATTTAAATTTCAACATCCTCCCCCTCCCCCAAAAAAGTGTCTTCAGCTATTTACTAAACCTTTCCTTACGTGATAAGAAACTGAAGATGATTTTCTGAAGATTATTGTTAGTGTATTTTTATTCTGGGCAGCTAGGTGGCACACTGAATAAAGAGCTGGGTCTGTAGTTAGGAAGACCTGAGTTCAAATATGGCCTGAGGCACTTATTAGCTGTGTGACCCTGGGCAAAAGTCAGTTAACCTTGTTTGCCTCAGTTTCCTTGTCTGTAAAATGAGTTGGAGAAGGAAATGACAAATCATTCCAGCATCTTTGCCACAAATGGGGTTGTGAAGAGTTGGACATGACTAAAACAACTCCATTCTGGTGATTGACACAAGGTCAAAGGTAGTGAATGGCACATTTGTTCAATTTGATACATTCCTAAGGGTTGACCAGTTTGGAAAAGCTAATTTATCCATCCCCTTTGAGGATATTATTTCCATTGGCAGATGTCTCTGCCGTTTCCAGACTCAACTCCTTTCCCTCACCCCCAACCCTCCCTGCCCCAATTGGCTGACTTGGGGAAAATGGCTCAATTTCAGATTCTTTTTTTTTTTTTTTCCTATCTTCCCTCCTACTTTAAGGTTTTGGATCTAGAGAGGCCCAAGAGGAATGAGATCAAAGTGAGCTGACTCTCAAGACTATCCGAAGGAAGCTGAGAATTAAAATTTCCTTGGGATATTTAAAATCTAGAGCTCAGACTCTTAAGGTCATTGCCAAGGTTACCATGACCTTGATCCAAAGAATGTGTGGGATATGAAGGGGAATCTGACCAGGCTCTGGAAGACAAAGATTCAAACATCTTTTTGACTATTGAGCTTGCCAATTGACTTTAAAGTTTAAACTTAGTGACTATTAGCAAAACCAAACACAAATTTGAACAAAACAAAATGATAGTACATGATAATTTGTATATGAACTAACAAAAACATCTTGTTTGCTTCCACATCCTTGTCTGATTTCTTTCCCCTTCTAGATTGAGATTCTCCTAGCATTGTTATGATTATTGTCACTTGTTACCCAGTTGTAGTTTATATGTATATTATTCTGATTATGTTTCTTCACTTTGCTTCATTTCACATATATTGTCATATTTTTCAAATTATCCTTTCTTATATCACAATAATTTTATATTATGTTTATAGACCATAGTTTATTCAGCCATTCCCCAATCAGTGGTCTAGATAGAGCACATTTTGTTTCCAATTTTTTAACTTTTTTCTCTGATTTTTTTTCTATTGCTGTCAATAGTCTATGTAAGGCAGTAAAATGACTTAATTAAAGGATATATACACTTTTTTTTTTACAACAGTTTATATCATCTTGTTTTTCAAAATTACTGCTTCAGTTCAACAGTAAAATGTTTTTTTCCAAACTTGCCAACACTAATTTTTATCAGTTTTACTAAATATTTGACAAATTAATAGGAATAATGTGGGATCTCACAGTCATTTTAAGTTGTAATTATCTGATTATTGAAGAGTTTGAATAGCTTTTTGAAGAAATTATTGATAATTTGTACTTGCTCATTCATATCTTTTGACTACCAATTCACTGAACAATTAAATTTTACTATTACAAATTTGAATCAATTCTTTATTGATATTAGATATTCCTGTTACATATTTTTTTTCTTTTGCTGAGGCAATTGGGATTAAGTGATTTGCCCAGGATCACACAGCTAGAAAGTGTTAAGTGTCTGAAGCCAAATTTGAACTCAGGTCTTTCTCACCTCAGGTCTGGTGTTCTATCTACTGTGCCACCTATATACCCCTATTTTATTAAATTTTTATCATACTTTCTTAAGGAAAATATTTTTACAATTCATTTCTTTCCTTTTTACTTTGTATGGATTATTTTTGCTTATGCAAATCATAAATTTCCTTAACATAACCAAATACACCTACTGTATCTAGTTTGTTTAAATATGAAAATTTTCTTTCTCTTTACAATTGTGTAGGGTAATTCTCATTCTATTTTCTTCTTAGATTTTTATAATGTACTTTTCCTTTTTAAGATTATTGACCACCTACTTATAATATGTTATATGGTATGTTATAAATTTAATTCCATTTTCAATTATACTATTAATTTTTTTCAACATCAACAATCAAATAGTGATTCCTTATTTGCCTATTATGAGAGTACAAATGGAAGAAAGGATGCAACATTCTGTAGAAAGATCCTTCAGGTTCTTCTGTAAGTGGATAACAACTGTCCCAAGAACACTAAGTACCAGAATATTAAAGGACTTTTTCAATGAGATCCATGGCCAAAAAGATTGGCTTAACAAAACATACTAGGAAAACCAAGTGCTTGCTCAGGCTGTGATTTGAAATTATACTGGTGCTAAATATATCTGCTGCTAAATATATTATTCTATCACAGCCAGAGAAGAAAAGTTATTTTTAGGAAATTGCAAAGCATTTTTATTGACTCCAAGTTTCTCATAATAATTAAAGGCCCAATTTTTGAATATAAGTATTTTACTGGTGGTGCTGTATGCCAGTGAATTCTGGAATTCTGTTATCTCTAGAAAACTAAAGATAAGCATTACATGGATAATGATGGGACATAGCTTTGTCCTGATACTAGTTTTGATGTTTTTTTTTTAACTCTGTAATATATATGCATATATATATATATTTTTTTTTTGCCCTGCTTCTCTTACTCTGCACTTTCCCCCCCCAGTCTTCTATAATTTCTCTCTGATTTTCTCAATCCTTGGAATGAGTTTTAAATCTCCTTTTGAAGATTTGGGTCATTCTGCTTTTATTTTTTAATGTTCTATTACTGTTTGGCAGGAGGTCTTTCCATGGCTTTCTTTCTGTAAGCTTGATAATTGATTTTAAAAAATCTATAGTAGATTACGTAGCATCGAGATTTCACAAGGTAGTAAAATATAATATGTTTACAGAAGGTACACAGAATTCAAGCCAATAGGCATGTCTGGACAGGGTGATATAGGAGATTACCTACAAATTAGTTCACACATGTGCAAGAATGTTTGTGGCAGCCCTTTTTGTAGTGGCTAGAAACTGGAAACTGAATGGATGCCCATCAATTGGAGAATGGCTGAATAAATTATGGTACATGAATGTTATGGAATATTATTGCTCTGTAAGAAACGACCAGCAGGACAATTTCAGAGAGGCCTGGAGAGACTTGCATGAACTGATGCTGAGTGAAGTGAGCAGAACCAGGAGATCATTATACATGGCAACAACAATACTATATGATGATCAATTCTGATGGACATGGCTCTCTTCAACAATGAAATATTTCAAACCAGTTCCAATTGTTCAGTGAAGAAAGCCACATACACCCAGAGAGAGGGATGTGAAATGTGGACCACAACATATCATTTCCATGCTCTCTATTGATGTTTGCTTGCATTGTGTTTCCTTTCTCTGATTTTTTTTCTTGTAGACATGATTTTTCTTGCACAGCAAGATAAACGTGGAAATATGTATACATATATTCGATTTGTCAAGTATTTTAACATAATTAACATGTAGTGGATTTCCTGCCATCTAGGGGAGGGGTGGGGATTAGGGGGGAAAATTTGTAACAGAAAGCTTTGCAAGGGTCAGTGTTGAAGAATTACCCATACATATGTTTTGCAAATAAAAAATTTTAATAATAAAAAAAATAGTATCCTTAGTCTGATTCTCTGTAGTACAGTGGAAAGAACAGTTTGATTCACTAGTCTCAATTATTATTCTATTACTAATTCCTTCTTTGGGTGAAGTTACTTCCTCTTTCTGGGTCTCAGTATCCTCATCTGTCTAATTATAGGAGTTAGACTAGATGATTCCCAAGGATCTCTCCAACTCTAATTCTTATGATCCAAGAGTAGTCTCAAACCCTGTTGTGACAATGGAAAAGCAAAAGAATTTTACAAATACTAGTTGGTTTACATGAAATGAAAACATCTTACCACACATTCGTCCTCTTAGCACAGAGCCTGGTCTGCAAAAGAGAAAGGCCTTTTCTGTTTCCAATGAATTGCTGTCAGCTACCACCATTTCTGAGGCAAGTTGAAAAGAATACATGGGTTCCTTATTGAGAGTCCTTTTGAGTCGGTTGGTGATTGTCTCTAATGTCTTCAAGAGTCGTTGCTGGTTTTCCATTTCAAGAGTATCATTTCTCTGATCAGGCAGAGGTACACTTGCTGAAATAAGGGAAAAAACCAAATAAACAAGTACACATGGTATTTTGTAAAGCTGTAGCAACAGGTCGTCACTAAAAAGAAAACCCTTTTAAAAATACCAAAGGAATTTTAACATGAGCAAAAGAAAAAAAAATGCCACATACATGTGTAACAGTCTAAAAAATGAGTCATCATTTCTTTGCATAGTGGTTGTATACTTAGACAAGATTTCCATAAATTTATATGGGATTCTCTTATTAAAATACAAAAAAACTATATTCCAATTTCTTCATTTTAAAAATGTGCCTGAGCATATTATCAGGTCAAGCTGAAACAAATCATTTTACATATATTTAGCATTAAGGTGTTGAAAGTGGAGATTCAAGGAGCAAAATTCTCAGTAATTCTTTCATCTAGTGTTTTTTTTTCTTACTAGACAATAAAATGAAATGACAAATAAAATAAATGAAAGGAAATGACAAGGAAATGTGGAAATTTAAAATAATGTTCAGTTTTTAAAAAGTATTTCTTTTATTACCTGTAATGTTAAATATTAATTTAATTTTATGGTCAGATGTTGAAGTGCTAAGTTTTTCATGTCTTTTGATCCGAGAAGATTGAGTTTTACCAATCCCCACCACAGGCTTCTGAGGCTGCTCTTGAATCATATCCATGAAATCTTCATAAGAATAATCCACTTTGTTAGCTACACCCCAACCACCAGGTCCTAGCCAATTGATGCAAAGAAAACATACAAACAATTAATGAATGCTCTGTTGGCATATAGAGGGAAAAGCATTAGATTTGGAATTAGGAAACCTCTCAGTCTTGGCTTTGATACATTCTAACTATGTTATTTATCTTGGACAATTCACTCAGATTTATATTCTTTTTTCTTTTTTGTAAATTGGTATTAATAAATACTTGGACCACAGGGTGCTGTGAGGATTGAATGACGTGATGGTTATAAAGATGCCTTTTGTAAACTCTAAAATGCTGTATAAATATAAACTACTATCTTGATGACTAATAGCAAACAAAAATTTCTGACTTTGTGATCTATTTTGGTTTTCACTGTTCCTACTGAAAAACAGACTGGCTTTTGTTCTATCATAAAATAGGTTGTAAGCCCATTGAGGGCAGGGACTATGTCACTTTTATTTTTACCTCCATTTTATTTACCTTAGCACAAAGTCTGGAACAAAAGGAGTTAATAAATGTTTGCTGACTTCTTGAATCCCTTTTGGGATTGAGAGGATAATACTATTCCTGTTACCTCCTAATTGCCTTTTATCACTCTTTTAGGTGATTGCCAACAAATATGGCAAGCTTTCCTCCCAGCTTCAAAGACTGGCTCACACAGCAGTCTATTCTCATCAAGGAAAGAGAGAGGAAAAGAGAGAGAAAGAGGAAGAAGAATGGAGGTAGAGATAGATCTGAAATAAGAAAGAGAAGACTATTTGTCTTGTTCCATAGATAAATTAATAAAACTCATCCTAAAACAGTAGAAAAGCTGATGAAACAAAATTAAAGTCTTTTCAATCTCACTGAATAGTCTCTTTGTTTCCTGAGAATAATACTGTTTAATACAGATTAAATCTCTAAATTTAGATGAATGTTTTATATATTCATGTATGTATGTATATACATACATACATACATACATACATGCATATATTTATATAAAAAGGTATATATAAATAAGGGGTCTGGACTAAATGCCTTCAAAGGGGTCTTTTAGCTATAGATTTATAGTATTTTATATATATAATATACATACATATATATATATATATATTTTTTTTTTGCTGAGGCAATTGGGATTGTGACTTGTCCAGAGTCACGCAGAGGAAGTGTTAAATGTCTGAGATCAGATTTGAACTCAGATCCTCCTGACTTCAGGGCTGGTGCTCTATCCACTGCTCCACCTAGCTCTCCCTATAGTAGTGTTATATTGCACCAAATAAATTAATCCTGGGTAAAATTCTATTTTAGAGTCTTTTAGGTTTCTTTCTCTCCTCCCTGCCTCCTTCTATGTTTCTCTGTCTCTTTTCTCTCACCTTTAGTAAGGTATAAAGCTTAATTAATACTAAGGCTAGTTACCTTCCAAGATCTCTGCCCTTGAAACTAATAATTCAATGTAGGTCTTTTTCATAAGAAAGTTGAGTACCTCTGACATAACAGTATTTTCAAATAAATATTAAATTTTTTGAGAACTAGAGAGAGATGAGAAGAGGCTATTTTAATTAGTAGATAAGGTTGGCTAATAACTATCAGTCACAAAGATTTATATGTACAACTGTAAGCCATTTTCTTATAATGGTCATTAATTTTCTTGTCAATGCTCTCTTTTTTTCCCCAGAGGTAGTAGAATAGCCTTCACTGAATTATTACAACTTATGTGAATTTGTAGAGTCAAAATTAGAGAAATATATCAGAATTGGATAATTAATTTTCCATTCATATTGGTTCTTTCTCTTAGAAAGAAAGAAAGAAGAGAGAGAGAATAGATAGGGAAAAAGTAAATGTAAAGTAGAGAACAAAAAAGAGAATGAAAAGAAACTTTACTTTCAAAGGAAATATTATAATTCAATTAAAATGTTGATAAAAAAATTAAGGCTATTTTGACTAATGCTTAGTTTGAGACTAGGTCTCCCCTATCTCACTCAGGTTGAAAGTGCAGCAGTCACTGGTGGATCTATTCTTGATTAACTTGGCAGTTTTACTCAGTCTTATTTCCAATCTGGGCCAGTTTATTCTTCCTTACTCATCTAGATCCTATTAATTCTTTCCTCATTTCTTCCGAGGTTAGAAGTTCATTACTTAGTGTGGACACTCAATCAACTTAGGCCAAATTAGAGAAATATATTAGAATTGGAGAAACATTTTTTTTTTTTTTTCATTCAAATTGGTTCTTTCCTTTAGAAGGCAGGAAAGAAAGAAGAGAGAGAAAAGAAAGGGAAGTGAAGGGGAAAAGTAAAAGAAAAACAACAAAAGAGCATAAAAAGAAAAGAAACTTTGCTTTCAGAGAAAATATTTTAATTTAATTTAAATTTTGATAAAGGTTTATTGTAGCTTAGAAATCCTGACTTCAAAAGAGATCCACTAGCCTCAGTCTCCTTAGTAAATAGGAATTACAGTCATGGACCCATGCTATATTTTCATTTTTTTTTCTTTTTCTTTTTTTTTTTTTTTTGAGTTTTTGCTGAGGCAATTGGGGTTAAGTGACTTTGCCCAGGGTCACACAGCTAGAAAGTGTTAAGTGTCTGAGATCACATTTGAACTCAGGTCCTCCTGAATTCAGGGCTGATGCTTTATCCACTGCGCCACCTAGCTGCCCCCCAGGCTATATTTTCAAGGATGTTTTTTTTTTTGATTAAAAAATTAATCTTGGGTCCAAAGAGATTGTATTTCAGTTTCTAATAGTTGTCTATGATAATCCACATAATTTGATAATTATAATGTGGCTTAATTTTTTCTTTCTTAAAGTCTTTAAATAACGTTGAATCTGCTTAATGTTAAATTATATAGTAGTTTTCAGTTTTCCCTAATGATCGCTATACTGTCTAATTTTATACTCAATAAATTTTTTAATGAATCACATATTAGGTATTTTTTGTCAATTTTTTCTTCATATCTAAAAGTTAATATTGAATAGATCACACAAAATTACAATGTTTAATTACCAATTGCAAAGCCATTTTCATAGTCATAGTTATACTCTAGGCAGTGTTTCTGTGTCCGGTTCTCCAGTCTGCAGTCAATGTCATCAACATCATTACAAAATGAAGGAACCTAGAAATCCCAAATGAAGAAGCTTTAAATTCATTCTTAAAAAACTACTTTTTCTATATCTTTATACTTTGCATCATATATTCAACTTCTTACAATTTAATCTTCTTGGAGCATTGACAGATAAATAGCAATTTAACCCCTCTCCTCTTTCCACCCCTATTGTTTATGGTTTCTGCATATACTTTCAGAACCTGGATTGCAAAGTCAGCAAGCATTCATTAGGAGCTTCCTATTTGCCAGGCACTGGGGGGATACAGTGAAAGGCAAACCAGTCCCTGCTTGTAAGGAATTCACATTTTAATGGGAGAAGTGAACATAAAAAACATCTGTGTAGTGGTAAGCCATATACAAGGTAAGTTGGAGGCAGTTTCAAGAGGGAAGGCACATTAAGAAAAATGAAATATGGTAGGGAATGACAGGAAAGGCCCTTTGTAGAAAGTTGAGTTGAGTCTTGAAGAGATCCAAGAAACAAAGATGAAGAAAAAATGCATTCCATCAATGTTTGTGCAACTTAATTTCTAGTGTTTACTGGTGAAGTCCAAAATTTTTAAAAGCTTTGTTATTGCCTTCTCATTTGCATGTAGGTATTAATTTAGTCTCCAAAGATTTTGTTGGTGGATGTTTTTCTTCTTAAATTCAAGAGTGATAGTAATCTTTGATCTCTTTTTTAAACACATTTTATATTGACTCTAAAGATAAACTGATAAGTGTTTATCAAATACTTACGTCCACAGTGCTATGGAAGATCCATGTGAAAAATAGTTCCTGCCCTCCACCAGCTTAAAATATATTGGGAAAAACTGTTGTTCAGTCATTTCAGTTTTTTTCTAATTATTTTTGACCCTATTTGATGTTTTTTTATTGGATATACTGGAGCTGCTTGTCATTTCCTTTTCTAGTTCATTTTTCAGATGAGAAAACTAAGGTAGAGTTAAGTTACTTGGCCTGGATCGGCCAGCTATTAAGTATTTTGAAGCCTGATTTTAACTCAGGAAGATGAATCTTTCTGACTTCAGGCCTATGACTCTATTCATGATGCCAACCAGATACTCCTGGAGAGACTAGCTGCCTCTTTTTTTTTTTTAAATACTGAATCAATGATATTGTTTTAAATAAGAACTTATGGTTTATAGACTGTCTGGGCAGTTGATTTTCATGAAAAAAAAAAAAAACAAAATCCTTCAGAGATTACAGCATTTTTTTTCAATAACCAAAAAAAAAAATTACATTGACAAAATAGCTTTGTCTCAAACTTCCAATACTAATTAATAAACTTAGAATACATGTGTCTTTAAGAAAACCATTTCATAAAACATTACTTTCTCTAGGAAGCTTATTCTGATCCTTCTAGTTGCTGCTGTCCCCTTGTAATTATGTCTTTGGAAACAACTCTGCATATATTTTATATATACAGTATTTACTCTTCTATTTTCATATTGTTGCCTCTTTCCCATCTATAACAAAATATAAGTTTTTCTTTGTATCTCCAGTGTCTAGCACAAAGTCTGGCCCATAACAGACATTTAACAAATGACTGTGGAGTGAATGAATGAAGGTAATTCCTGGGATTCACTATTCATGAATGAAACTTATGCATAATGACAGGTAGCACAACTGAAGAGAGGGAAACCCAGAAAAAGAGAATTTCACAGTAATGATGTAGATTACTAAGCAAAACTCAGAAAACTTTATTGTGAAAAATGTCTCAATAATATCCTTCAAAAAAAAAGAAAAAAGAAAAGAAAAGAATATTACTAACCTACCATTTCACCAAGAGTAGTCTCAAAAGCTTTAGAAAAGTTTTTGAGGAGATCGTTGTTATCACAGCATGTTGTTTTGTAGAACATCTCAAAGGATTTGAATCCATGATTTGCAAAGCGATTTACTAGAAAATGTAGGGAGAAAGTAGTTTTTGTTGGTCAGCGAATTTGTAATGGAAGGGTTTTAACTTCAGATGACCTCTGATATAGAGAAGTTTATGCAAAAATGACTTGACCTTAATGCTTCATTTCTCACATTGTTCATTACAAAAACCAGTGATACCACTTAAGAAGCATTCTTAATAAGAATTTGATTCCCAAAGCGTGATAGTTTCAACCTCACAATGTCATGAATACTTCTAATACTTACCATAAAATAAAGCTCTGCAGTTTTTTCATAATATATCTCCTTGAATCATTTAACAAAGAATGGATTAAAAATATTTTCCCTAACACTTTGTAAAACAATTTTCTTTCCAGATTGGGAATTTCTGAATTGAAAAAATCTTATCCTCCTAATTTTAAGCAGATATACTCAAAAGATGCCATCAAATAATTTTTTGGAAGAGTACTGGACATATATTCTGTAGGCCTCGGAAGACAGAAAAATGGCTAATAAAGGGAAGTTGGGATTTTTGCCTCAACATAAGAAATTCCTTATTAATTGGATTGATCCCAAAATGGAATTGGGCTACAATGGGAATTACAGAATTATTAGTCACTGATGTTTCTTAGGATGAGGTTGGATTACTCCTTGTTGGAAATATTTTAGAGAGGATTTGTACTTTCAGATATAGATCTCTTCCAACTTTAAATTCTATGAGTTTGTAATTCAGAGGTGAATTCTGCTGCTGCAATACTGAAGCTACTCTTTATGAGGCAATGAGTGGTATAAGGCTAAAGGAGAGAATTTAAGAATGAAAATTTCAATGTATATCTCACTTCTATGGAGAACACTATTGATTTTCTTATTACCATAGACATGGATTCTTGGTCTCATTTTATAGATAAGGAAACCTTGACCAAAAAAGACAATGATCTGCTTAAAAAAGGAATAGAATTTAAGAATACTCCAAAGCATCAAGCTGTGTCAATTGATGAAATGCATTTAAACATTCTAGAGAGAGTAGGTTAATTTTTTTTATTTCAAAGAAAAATTATTATATCTGTTTAATTTATTTATATTTAAAATATATTTACAGAGAAAAGGAGAGGTTATAGTAAATTAAGCAATTCTGGTTGTCCCATGACCATGAATACATGGAAGCATGACCTGTCTAGGCAAACCTGATCTTGAGTTTGGGATTGCTTCTTCTGTTTATTCTTTATTTGTTTTAAATGAATGAATCTTGATCCTGGATATATCTAGGCTGTGAGGCTATATTGTATATTTAAGAGGCTGAGAGACTGGCTCTTCTGTTGAGGTTGGCTGCAGTTTGGGAGAAGTTCCTAACAAGTACTTCATTATTCTTGAAGCAGATGACCACTGGCCTGAGGATGAATCCAATCTATGGCACAGATTATAAGAAGATATGAATTTTGAGAAACACAGTACAGAGCTGAGGTGAAATTTGAAATGCCGGACTAGTTGTCCTACAAATTGTTTCATAAGTTATGTTTTAGAGTCGACCTTCTAGCAGAGCATAACAGTAGTTAAACTTCTACTTGTTTAGTTTATGTCTTTCTGTCAATACATACTTGTGTATTTTGTGTGGTGGTGTTGTTGTGTGTGTATGTGATATGCTCTTTTTGTGTGTAGGAAATCCTGATGTATATTGTACACTGAGTATCTTTTTATTTCATCTTTTGTGGAGAACTTCACATGAGAGCACAAATTTTAAGCTTTAGTAAATCATTCCTGAAGAGCTGGTTGGAAGGTGGGGGCAAGAAGTCTAGTGTGAGTGTGAGAAAAAATTGGATACCTCATTTAGATGGAAAGGATCCCCTTTTCTGAATTCAGTCAAAGCACATGTACATTGATAGAGGACAGAGCAGATTAGCTCCTTAATAGAAAGGGAATGGGTTCAATACCAGAGTTCCCTAGAATAAGCTGCAAGTTCCTTAATGGCACAGAGAAATTCCCTCTATTAGTGCCAATGGGATTAGAAGTGGAGACATATTGAAGCATCTCTATACCTTAGGGGAAATTTGGAAATTGTATCCCACATTTATTACTATCCACCAGAAAGTTTGAGCCTTCACTAAGCAAAAAAAAAAAATTAATCCCACTACTAATGTAGATTGATAAACATTCCAGAACTCAAAGTCTTACAGTTTCTGGGAGCATTGAAAGGTTATGTGACTTGTCCAGGATCACTTAGGCAAGCAGATTTATCACAAAACAAATACTCAAATACAATGGAGAAGAACATTAAAAATAAATGCACTTATACAAAAGTAAAAAGTAATATTAAAAGTATCCCTCATTGCAGCCGTTGTGTATTATGCCAAAGAGTTGGCATAAAAAAGCTTAAAGGCTTACCTTTAACATCCCCAGTTTTGGCTTTGACCTTCAGTTTTCCCTTACATCCATCAAAATTGATTCTTAGGGAAAACAACATTTCTCTGAATACATATTTCTAAATATTATAAACACATATTTTTATCACAAGAGAAATTAATACAACATAAACTTACCAGCACAGTCTGGCCATTCAGTAGAATATGGAGGTCTCCAGATTCCATCTTCATAGGCACAGTAATATTTTTCAGTAGATCCTTCTGTAAAATCATAGCCTTCTAGGCAACTTAGTGTGCAATTAATACCAACACTGTTATTGGTACATATGAAATCTCCATTAACAGGAGCGAATGGAACCTCACAGGGAGAACCTATACAAAAATATATTCTAATTATATCAACCAGCAATCACTCAACAAATGCCTGTGGCTGGAGATACAAAGAAAGGCACAAACACAGTTCCAGCCCTCAAGCAGGTAACATTCTATAAAATACAAAATACAACATACAACAACTATCTATATCATTATTCCTCTATTTACTACTCCTTATATGATCCTTTAAGTAGTTTATAAAATGTAAGTGTAAATACTAGGTCCGAACTTTTCAAAGGAGGATCTTATTTTCTTATTTTCCTAACTACTCCTTAAAAAAGCTCACATTGAACTTTTAAAATTAAAGGTGGAAAAAATGTTAGGTAAAATTAAAAAATAGCTAAGCATGAATAATTAGGTGCTGTATGCTTTTATGTTTAGGAAAAACTACATCCATTCTTAGGTTGATAGGGCTGCTTCTGCCATTCTTCATTAAAACTGAAAACAATTTGGACAAAACTCTGATAAAATATATTTTTCAGGATCTGTCAACCTCACTCTTCCTCCTTCCTTCAAATAAAGGTCATTATAATAAGAATAAGACTATTACCTTGTAATTCCATGAGAAAATATTTGATGAAATATTGAAGAAAGGGATCTGATGACAAGGAATATTAGAAATTTAGACGCAAACAACTTTAACACCTCAGATGGAATTGCAGAGTAGCATAACCAATAAAGCATTGAGGTGAGATATTTTTCCAGCCCAGGATAACTTTGAAGATTGGAGGAAGAAATATACTGCACTGGGGTAGAAACTGCCTGCAATTACAGTGTGACAGTAACACCAGGTGTGAGTGACTTTCGAGGCAGCAGTAGTTACAGCAACTGCAGTATCTATTGGCGGTTTAAGAGCTGCCTAGAGATGATAAGGGGATTAGGTCTCTGGTCAAAAAAAGATTAAAAGGGACCATTGTGCTGGCATTAGGCATAGAACTGAACCTATGAAACAGGGCAGGTCACAGTTTCAAAGTAGAGAGGAGTGCTCAAGGCTACAAGGGATCAAAGACCTTTCCTGGGAATGGAGCAGAGGGCAGAACAGGATAACAGTGATGATATTTCTTCCCAGGATAACACCACCTTAGAAACACTGAAAACTTATAGAATCCCTAGAACAAATTATGAAAACAGCAGTAAAACAAACACAAAAACTCCTGAAGCTTAGACCTTTTCTCTGTCTCTCTGTCTTTTTGTTGTGTCTCTCTTTCTGTCTTTGTGTTTTCCTCCCTCACCCAGAAGTGAGCAAAGTCCAGTGATAAATTACAGTTCAAAGTCAAGAAGATGAACAAACAACAATAATAAAAAGAACCTGAGCATAAAAAGCTACTATGGTGACAGGAAAGATCAAGACACAAACCTAGATGAAGACAACAATGTGAAAACAGATACAGCAAAGCATCAAAGAAAAATGCAAATTAGACACAAGTCTCAAAAGAATTCCTAGAAAAGTAATAGATTTTAAAAAATACGAAAAAAATTTAAAAATAAAAATAAAGACAGTAGGAAAAAATGGGCAGAAATGAGAGCAACGTGAGAAAATTATGAAAGGAGACAGCTTGGGAAAAGAGGTGCAAAAATACTGAAGAAAATAACTTCTTAAAAAACAGAATTGTCCTAGGTGGCGCAGTGGTTAGAGCACCAGCCCTAAGTCAGGAGGACCTGAGTTCAAATCTGGTCTCAGACACTTCCTAGCTGTGTGACCCTGGGCAAGTCACTTAACCCCAATTGCCTCAGCAAAAAAGCAAAAAAAAAAAAAACAGAATTGTCCAAATATCCAAAGAAGAATAGAATTTCACTGAAGAAACAAGTTCTTAAAAATTAGAATTGGATAAGTAGAAATTAATGTCTCCAGAAGACATCAAGAAACAGCAAAACAAAGTCAAGAGAATGAAAAAATAGAGGAAAATATGAAATATGTCAATCTAAAAAACCTGACCTAAAATAGACTGCAGAGAGATAATCTAAGAATAATTAGAATATCCACTTAAAAATGGGCAAGAAAAAGTAGAATCTTTGTTGCTTAGAATCCTATTTCAAGAAATTATAAAAGAAAACTACTCCAGTAAAATAGAAAATAGAAAACTGAAATTGAAATAATTCACTGATCACCTCCTGAAAGAGATCCTAAAATGAAAACTTCTAGGATTATTTAAGAAGAAAATCCAGAAAGCATCCAGACAGAAAATGTTAAAAAAACTGTAATAGTCAGAATCACACTTGATCTAGCAGCTACCATGATAAAGAAGTAGAGGGCTTAGAATATGATATTCCAGAAGGAATGGAAGCTAGGATTACAACCAAGAATATAATACACCCAGCAAAACTGAGTACAAACCTATGGGGAAAAATTAAAAGTTAATGAAAAGAAGACTTTTAGGCATTCCTGATGAAAAAGCAGCCCTGACCCCAAAACAAACTACATATAGTTCATATTCTATTCAGTTGAAAAATAGGTCTTCCTAAAGCACAGATCTGATCATTTCGCCCTTCCTTTTAACAAGCTTGAGTAGCTCTCAATACCTCCAGGATCATATGTAAATTTTGTGCTTTAAAATCATTTCATAATTTAGTCCTTATTTTTGTTTTTTATACCTTATTACTTTCCATGTACTATACTATCTAGAGACATTGACCTCCTCACTGTTTCTTGCACATAACACTCCATAAAAGCTGGATACTTTTGCTGTCTGTCTCCCATGCCTGGAATTCTCTCTTTCTCTCTCATCATCTCTTTTTCATGATTTCCTTCAAGTCTCAGCTAAAATCCCTTCTATAGGAAGGTTGTCCCAAACCTCATTTCTATAATCTTCTCTCTGTTGATTATTTCCAATCTGTTTTCTATATAGGGTTTTTTTGGGGGTACATAATCACTTAAATGTTTCTGCCATTAGATTGTAAGTTCCTTGAAAGTAGGAATTTTTTTGTGGGGGTATCTTCAGGGTTTACAAAGTGTCTGACACATAGTATGTGCTTAATAAATGTTTCTTGGTTTAATACCTGGCAGGACCAGGTCGTAATTCCAAGAACTATACATACCTTTGATGATGATATAAATCTCACATGTCTTATTGTTGCCAGATGGATCAGAGGCTGTATATCGTACTGTAGTTCTTCCTTGGGGAAAGAGATCTCCAGGGGAATGAGTTCTAGTAATGCTAAGTAAAGTTCCTAGAAACAGTGAAGATGAGTAAGAGCAGGAAACTTTAAGATTTACTAGCCATGAACCAGACATGAAAAAATGTTGTCTCTCTCTATTTTCTTATTGGGCTTAGGACCTAATGATGACTTGAGTGTGATGCATAGCATCAAAACAATGGATATTTCCTCATTTTATTATTGTGTTATGTTCTTTGCTTCCTTGTGTATCTTTTCATTGAATATGTGTTAAGTGCAGGCTAGTACATAAACACTATATTAGGCATTTTAGTTTTTATAGAAAATTATAAATCTATTGTCTAATCATTGCCTTTAAAAATGTATACTTTGCCAAATATTTAATAATTTACCCAATCATATACTAGTTCCTGGAAATTAGCAAGGACAAATATTATCAGTGATCAGAAATTCCAAGATTTCATGTTGGAAGGGACTTGAGAAATCACTTAGTCTAACCCTATCATTATGCAAATAAGGAATTGAGGCTACAAGAGTTTAATGAATTGCCCAGGGTCACACAATTAGTAACTATAAGGCAGGATTTGAAACTTCAAGTTCATTATATCCCTGTTACATTTTCAATAAATATAATCTCACATACCCTCTCCAGTGTTCCATTATACAACCCAACAGTGTCTATTCATCTATTATAATCTGCATCTATGTATACTTTCTTAAAACTGTTGATAAGGGATCTCTCCAAGGTGCTGGAAGCCTTTCTTTAAGTCTTGATGCTAAAATACCATTGTGGGGCTACATGTTCTGCCTGTGACTTGGTTATCTTTTCTTCAAGCTACATGACAAGCCCTCATCTTTTTTTCCTTATCAAACAACTCTCTGATGACATCTTTAGACTTCTTTCTAGCCTGCTTATACCTACCATATAACTAGAATACATCCCTTCCTTACTTCTGTCTCTGGACATCTAGTTTTCCTTATGACTCATTTCAGATATCTTCTTCTACATGATTTTTTTTTCCTAATAGCTGTAAGTGCATGTGGACTCCTTGTCAAAGGATGGAGCCCATGTTACATGGATCTACACCAGGATATAGACATTGTTTATTGGCACATAGAAACTCTCAGTTTCCTTACTACTTAACTCCCTGGGGAATTTCCTTAAATCCTTAAACATAATGGGACCCAACAGTGACTTTTAGATTAGCTATTCACATATTTCTCCTGATTGAGAGTAATATTCTTTTTTCCATTTTGTTTCATTTTTGTCTGTGTATTCCCAATGCTACCTGGCAAGTAGTTGGTACTTAATAACTACTTATTGTCTCTCCACTGATCATTAGCTACAGGTGGGCATTCATACTGCATTACCTAGGAAAAAATGTTGTTATTACAAAAATTACAGAATGGCAGATTGGCAGGAGGTGTTAGAGATCAGCTATTCCCATTTTTTCATTATCTATATATGTACATATATATTATATAAAAATATGTACACACATATAGGTTTATATATACATATATATATGTATATGTATATATATATATATATATATATATATAAATTGAATATATGTGTAAATTTAAGGAAAAATAATCAGGTCCAGTGTTGCAAAGCAAATGAACAAAAAAATGACATTGCAAATCACTGTAAAGTATGGGTCAATAATCCCAGTCCACTGACTTCTAAGACTAATCGTTTTTTTATGGTGTCTTCTGCATTAAAGTGTTTTCCCTTTTTTGGGAGGGGGATGTTGTTTTTTACTCTAACAATTGCTATTTACTTTTCATTTCATACTTTGTTTTCAATGCTAAGACAAACAATAATCTATTGTAATTATAAACCAAAATGATGGTTCCCTTACCTGAGTTGTCTGAGAACTGAGGCTCATCCCAGATTGCTGCATACTCATTCTGGGGACCCTGGATTGGAGGTGGGGATCGGCACCTATCAATGACAGGCGGTTCTACATCTAAAGAACATGAAAGCATAGAGAGAAACTAAATACTGAATGGGCTATCCACAGGCTCCAAGCTAAACAGGGAGTGGAATATCCATAAGAAAGAATGGAAACTTACATATGCCTCATACATAGAATTCCTATAGCATCATGCATAGAGTGGATTCTATTTTTCTCTTTGTATGTAGTGGTAGGTATTTTAGCTACATGGTGGGCATATTGTATCTACTGGAAGAGAGACCACCTATAGGTACTGGCAGTGCAGCCTTCCTTGATGGTGGAAATATAACATTCACCCAAAGAAAGTAATTGGATAGGTATAGCAGTATTCATTGCACATAAGGATAATACTATTAATAAGAAAATTATATTTATGTAGAGCTTTAAAATTTACAAAGAGTTTTTTTTATAACAACTCTACAAGATAGGTAATATAAGATTTCCTCCTATATTGTGTGTGTATATGTGTGTTTGTGTGTGTGCGTGCACAAGGATATGTAAGCAATTGAGGGGACTTGCCCAGAGTCACACAACTAGTAAGTGTCTGGGGCTGGATTTGAATTCAGATTCTTCTAACTCTAAGACCAGTGTTTTATCTACTATACCATTTACGTGCCCCTCATATTTTGAAATAGCTGAGGAAACTGGTTTAAAGACCTTAATGGACTTGTTCAAGATCATACTATTATTAACTATATGAGTACAGACATACACTCATAATATTAAGAGATCATAGGACCATGGTCTCATAGAGTTAGAGCTAAATGGAGCTAATAGGCCAACTTCATATCTTAGGAATGAGGAAGCTAAAGCCTAGAAATGGTAATTCACTTGCCCAATATCACACAGACAGGGGAAAAATTTAAACCCGGGTACTTTGATTCAAGAGGCAGTGTTTTGTTTCACACAAATTGCTAGAGTTCTAGACTCTCAAACCCATGACATACAAGTTGCTTGGACTAATTTATAGCCTCCTAACACATATTTTGTGGTTCTTTATCCTTTTGTTCAGATAAAGATATAACTAGATTATTAATTTTTGTGAAGAGAAAAAATTGGGGGAGGTAAGAGGAAGGTATATATTTCATTTTCTTTACAGGATGATGGGAATCTTTGACATAAACTCTCTACAGATGGGATGAATTATACATTGACAGTTTCTCTGATTCATCAGTTTCTTTGGCATAGGTTATGTAGGGGGGTGGGGCTGCAGTAATTCTGAAGCCACTCATAAACTTTCAGAACTACCTATTGTCAAGCCCCTCCTGGTCTGACAGTCCTTCCTCCATCCTCCACAGTTTAGATCAGTACCTAGATTCACAGAAGCATAGGCAATTGAAAGAGTTTGCAAAATCTGCCAATATCTGAACAAGAATTCTTTCTAAAACATAAATAGTAAACAGGCATCCAGTTTTGCTTAGACACAGTGATGCTGCTATTTCTCTGAGCTCCATTCTACTTTTTGTATATTCCACATGAAATTTTTCTTTATGCTGCTTCTCAGCAGTTTAAGATCCCAGATTTAGAGATTAGACATGATTTTAGAGATCAACTGGTCCAACCATCCTTACTTTGTGGATGAAAAAAGAGAAAGTTAGAGGAATCTAGTCACATGTCTGAGGACACACAGGTAGTCAATATCAGTGCTAGTATCTGAAGTCAGGTCCTCTTATCTAAGGCCCAGTGCTCTTCATTTATACCTTACCTCCATAACTGATAATTTTCATGACAGGTTTCAGTCATTAACTTCACCAAAGGGCAGATGGTAATTTAAAAAATATATTATTAGTTGGATCTTATTAATATGGAATTAAACTTTGTAACCCCATGCGTGTTTATAATGACTTCACCTCCTCCCAGTGGTCACTATTTCAGCTTTAACAAAATAAAGACATTTAATGAATAACAAGTTAAATCAACCAATAGCAAAATGAATGAAACTGATCTTCACTTTCCTAGTATACTGGTTATCTTCTCTCGAGTGATTTTTGTTTCCAAAGTTCCCTAAGTCTCTAAAACTTATTAGACAAGTATGAATCAGGGGCACATAAAAACAGCAAAATCAATTAATTATCAGAAATACTTCAAAGCTGATTCTCTGAGATTATAATGGATCCATGGTCTAACAGGCATGGCTACTTTCCTATTGACACACCATAACAACCATGACACTTCTAGGCCTTTTCACCTTGTGTGTTATTTGTTTATGTTTTCCTCTAAAACTTCTATAGAAAGCCTACTTAATGTGCCATTAAAAAAATCCATGAAAAAGATCCTTTCCTTACCTCTGCTCAAAAATGCTCCCAAACCAACAAAATCATATTGGTTTAACATTTCAAAAATGAAATTCAAATTTAAGGTACTAGATCTTCTTTCTCTAATTAGCAATAGCGAATGGCACCACCATGTAATCAAGTCAGACTGGGTTAAGGTCAGCAGAAACATTGGCTTAACTGACTACCTTGTTTTACAAGGTCTTATCAATTGCAATATCTGTACTGGTGCAGACATTGTACTATCTGTATCTGTAAAAGTTTCTATATCTTAAAGAGGGCCAGTATCCAGCCAAAATATGGCAAACTCATCAACATTGAAGGTTGATGATTATGGAGCATTTTTTCCTTTCATATGGAAAACGTGAGAACTTTGTAGAATTGTATTTCTGAGCTAATTTCAATTATTGTTTTTAAATGAATCAAAGCCAAATTATTTTCCATGTCCTAAATGAAAATGTAAATTCTAGAACTAACCTTGGAATAATAAAGTAATAAGGAACAAATTGCTCACAAAAATTTTCAGGTTTTTTATTTGTGTAAGTTGTGGTGAAGGCAAACTATTAAATGAATCAGTAGGAAGTAGGAAATTTGTCATAAAAGAATTCACTCTTCTGAAGCAAATCATCAACTCTTTTGTAACTTGTAATGCCAAAGTTGCCTGGATGGCTGAAAGGTTAAGAGACTTGTTCCTAGCCACACAACTAGCTTCCTTACTCTATCCACTGTCCTATGCTTTATCTATTGATAGCAAAAGCTATAATCTATTCCTATCTTAGTCATCATTTTATATCAAGGAATATTTTTTTAAATCTTCAAATAAAAAATTTTCATTTCTAAAAAACAGCCATATAACATTTGACAACCTAGCAGAGAGCAATAGCAAACATTTTCATCTTCTTGTGATATAAATGAATGCTGTGGCTTATCTTATTTTCAGAAAAGTTGGGATTTATTGCTACAAAGTAAAGAGAGAAATGAGAAAAAAGTTCTAGATTGCCTTTAGAATTTCATCCAAATAATTATGAAGAAAACTTACCAATAACCTTGACACTGAACGTACAATGGGCCTGGTTTCTGGACTGGTCAACTGCTGTATATGTGATAGCAACCTCTCCAATTGGAAAGAGGTAAGGTGGTGTAAAAGCTGGAGTAACGTGAATCAATACCTTTTGGAAATAAGTAAGGTTTTCTTCCTTCATATTTAAATTCAACACTGATAACATAATGAATTCTTTAAAGATATATTTCAACACACTTTAAATTTATTGTTAATTTCAATTAAAACTTGAAGCATGAAAAGAATGAATACTGTCTAAACATTCTTGTTAAAAGTTTGTCAGAAAATCCATTTTGAGAAATAATTCCATTTTGTACATATGTTGTATGTTTTCGCTAAGAGCTGAAGATAACTATGATAAATCCTTATTATTCTAAGAAATTATTAAGTTTTATCATATTTGTTTTGCATATGAGGAATTGAGGTTTTAAAGATATATACAATACGTGTATGCATTTATATATACATACTATATATATATTTACACACACACACATATATATATCTCAAAAATCATACAGAAAATAAGAACAAAATTGACCTTCCAAACCATATCCCATCTGACTATATTTTTCTTATTATAACTTACTTTCATATTTAAATTCTCATTTGATTCAACCAAACAAAACAAAACAGAATACCCATTGATGACAATTCATATTTCAAAGCAAACAGTGTTTGGTACAGTCCCCAACCCTTCCATGAAAATTAGATTGACTTACAATGAAAGTGTATTTAATTGTAGGTGAATGCAATGTGATTTTTTTCCCCTCTAAAATATGAGTATTACCAGAACAGATTCAAGGGACAATGCTCTTGATACATATTTAAATTCGTGGATTAATTGTTAACTAACATCTGACAGATCATTCCACACAATTACATAAAATACTGTGCTTATGTCAGAAAGCTATGCCAAATGACTTTTGCTTTACATTGTTTACAAATGAGGGAGTGAGGGGATTTCTAAAATCATCTAAACCTCTGCCCAGATAGTCTCTCTAAGGTCCCTTTTCAGACTTTTACACCTTGGTAGTTTTTAAACTTCCCTTATTAAATAATCTTTAAGAAAGATAGAACCATCCTTTGCTTAAATTGTATTTTTCTTTTTCATTTTTTTCAAGGCAATTGGAGTTAAATGACCTGCCCAAGGTTATACAGCTAGGATGTGTTAAATATCTGAGACTATATTTGAATTCAGGTTCTCCTGACTCCAGGACCAGTACTCTATCCATTGCACCAGTTAGCTGCCCCCAGAACAATTCTTTCAGATAGATGAGATAAAAAATTCATTGAGACATAAGTTTTAAATTTATAATTTCAACTCAAAAAATTATTTTTCTTTCAGGGTATGTATTGAAATTTAGATTGATACAAGCATGTTATGCAAACACCAGACAAATAAAAAGAACTTGGATGGTTTAAAATCATATGGGAAAGGGCTCCATTTATATGCATATCTTACCTCTTCACCAGAGTTATCTTTTGCTGTTGGTATAACCCAAGTAATATTAGCAGAGTCTTGCTGTTCTAGGGTCTTGGCTTCAATGTCTTTGGGACAGGTGATCTGAGGAGCCTCCACATCTGACTCAGAAAATATATGAAGAAAAAATATAAACACATTGATTCATAACATAACCCATTCATTGAAGATTTTATCTGATTCAATAAATTAAAATAATGTTACATATTATGTATAACATGTGCTAGGCAATGGAGATAAGATAAAATCTGAATAATCCTTGCCCAAAAAGAGTACACATTTTACTGGGGGCAGGGAGTGGTAGTGGATATAGCTCAGAGAAGTCAATGCTAGGTAATTCAAAGAGATAGCAAGAGTGAGAACATGCCTTAGGGATAAGGGAACAGGAAATGTTCAAAAGGGAGTTGGTACCTAAAAACCAGGTACCAGGTAAAGGAAAACCAGGGCTCTTTAATGAAGAAATTAGAAGGGAATGAATTCTAGATATGGAGGATGACTTATATGAATAGATAAAGTCAGGAAACAAAATATCAAATTTGGGGAAAGCATAGTGTATAAGAAGGAACAAAAGGAAATAAGGCTGGAAAGTTAGTTGAAATAAGATGGCAGAGAGTCTTGAATTCTAAGCTGAAGAGTATTTTCTATTAGAGACATTACAGAGTTCCTGAAGGTGATTAGAGACTGAGGAAATTCTCTGAAGGCAATGAGTTGGAGGATAGTTTTTTTTTTTTTTTCTTTTTTAATCTGCATTTGATAGAAGAGTCTTCATCAATGAAATTCCCTATCCCAGTGAAATCATATCTGGAAGTTACTTCTTGTTGCTGTTATTAGTCAATCAGTCATTTCCTTTGTGTCCAATTCTTTGTGACCCTATTTGGGTTTTCTTGGCAAAGTACTGGAATGATTTGCCATTTTCTTATCTCCAGCTCATTTTACAGAAGAGGGAAATTTAGGTAGACAGGGTTAAGTGACTTGCCCAGGGTCATGGTCACATCTGAACTCAGGTCTTCCTGACTCCAGGCCTGGTACTCTATCTAGTATCTATTAGCTGTCAGCATCAGTGGTGTATTAGAAGTCATTTGATATATACCTATCAATAGAGATGAGGAATTGGAGGCCTAGGGAGCTTAAAATCACACAAATGTTAAGCATCTGAACTCTGGTCCCTCTGAATCCAAATCTTTGTTATACACTCTACTGCCTGCTTTCTGATTATTTATTTTCCAAGGTTTGAAAGAAATTCAGGCTAGGCAAATCCCTCAGAGAACAGGTATCATTGTTGACTCAGAATTACACCACCAATGTGCTCTACTGGACAAATAATTTCTTTCTCACATGCAATGGAGACAAGCTCTCTGCAGTTTCCTATCACTTTGACAGCCAGTCCTCCATGTTGAGTGAAGCCAAGAGGATTTGAATCTTTAGCTCATCTAGTAATTTTAAAGAATTTTATTTTTTCCCTTGGATTAGAGAACTTCTTCCAAACCCTTTATAAATTATATTCAATTACTAATCTAAACTGCAGTGTTAGAAAATAAATGGTCTCTAAGGAAAAAGAGAACTCATATCACATTCCCTTTTGCTCAGGGGACTTAAGGAAACTCAATCATTTCCTCTAATACTTTTATTGCATCACGAATAAATAAATCTGGCAGCCCAAACAGTAGCTTTAGGATTGCAAAATACATCAAGTGACATTGATTAGTTTTGTTTGTTCTAGATGGAGTGGGTAAAGGAGAGAATATCGAGTCCCTATCCTTCTAGCATCCTAAAATGAAGAAAAAGAGCTAGATGCTTGGTTAGAAAATGTAAAGGCAAGATTAGAAACTGACTGGGCAGGATACTGCACTTGACCCCAGAGGAAGAAACAGATTCTTGATGTGTGATTGTGACACTTGTGATCCTTATCTAGGGATCTAGATGTGCTCCTATGTATACCCTATCTAGGTATGCATTTTTTCAATAAAGTGACCTCAAAGTTTATAGAGTCTATTGCTAAGTTTATTACTAGGTTATTAGATCAAATGTCTTTGTCCCCCTCCCCCCCAGAAGCAATTGAGGTTAAGTGACTTGCCCATGATCACACAGCTAGGAAATGTTAAGTGTCTGAGGTCAAATTTGAACTCAGGTCCTTCTGACTTCAGGGCTGGTGCTCTATCCACTGTGCAATCTAAGTGCCCCAAATGTCTTTGTTTTGAATGAAATGTGTTCTCAACCTAATAAAAATAAATATAACTGTAAAGTCTCATGAGCTGCAGTTTGAAAAGTAACCTAACTCAAAAAGTACCTAGAACTCGGGGTATCTTGCTACAAGTTTACCATGCTACATAAACATACTAGTTTATTTTCTTGGACAATACTTAATTTTCCCAGAATAAAAGAGAACAACACAAACTGTACCTTATTAAAAACCTTAACAAAGAGTTAGACTGTCTGTGGTATTATAAACTCACTGAGTTTGAAAAACACAACAAAATGACCACATAAACTTTTGAGCACCAGGATCACATATAACCAAAGGGTGTTCCATCAATACAGAATGATGATAATGATGGTACAAATAATGGACCATGAACTTCATGTATGGTTCCTCTTATGGTAACATGGCATTGGTCAGGGATTTCTTCTTTTAAATTATAGAAATAGACTGCATACCTTTACAATTAGCTGTCTGAATTTTGCCACTCCATCTCCCTGAACTGGTGCATCTCACATCCCCCCTGGCTCCAGATAAGATGAATCCTGGGGGACAACTCAATTGACACACAGTACCAATCTTAGCTAGTCCTCTTCCACAACTTGATGGGTGAATGGTCACACCTTTTGGCTTCTGAAAAGTAGGGCAATGGCGTTCTAAGGAAGATAAATACAAGAATGTTATTACAAGTATTTTATTGAAATTACCTATTTTTTATATTCTCTGAAAAATAAAAAAAATCATATTTCTTGATAAGTTTATGGGTTAATAGCCCCCATGATAAAAATGTGATTTTATCATGACAAGTTAAAAATGTAAAAATCTTGTGAACACAGTGCCAAATTGTATAAAACAAGTAATTACACAAAGTCAATCAACATGCATTTATTAAGTATTTATAATGTACCAGTGTATTGGGAAAAGTTTCCTGCTGAAGTTGAAAGTCTAGCTCAGTACTGAAGGAAGGTAGGGAAGCTCCCTATGGAAGCTAGAGAGGAAAACTCCCTCCTTTACCCACTCCATAACTCTTTACTCTTTCATCTCATACCTTGGATGATGGAAAATAGTGGAATGGAAATTAAAATGGAAAATAAACAATCCTTCCAGTCTTATGAAGAAACTTGAGTAGGAAGCTAAATCTATTGAAGGTACAGAGGGAGAATATTCCAGACATAGTGAACAGCCAGTGCAAATGCAAGGAGTTGTGAGGAACGTCAAAGAGACAAACACAGTTGGATTTTAGAGTGAGTAGAAGAGAATAAAGTATAAAGACTAGAAAGACAGGAAAAGGACAGATAATTGCATTGTGTGGGGATGCTTGATATGCATAAGCTTCCCCAGACAACCTTCTCTATGCAAAAGAGTGAATAAATTTCTAATGGTTGCTCCAAACAGTCCTATTATTATGCCTGTTTTTTTATTTTTATTTTTTTAATTTTTTTTAGCGTGTCTGTATTCTTATACAACCCTTTGTACAAGCCAAAGGGTGAGGATGTCTCTATTTGATTTCATAACCACACACTGCTTAGTTAGGGTACAATTATCATCTTTAGTTTGTTAAAGGAATACTCTGAATGAGCTTCAGATGTTTCTTTTCCCCCAAGATGTAATCACCCTGTGAGTAAACTCTTTTTTCATTCTGTCCTGATTTTAGTGGCACCCATTTCTCTTTGTTCTATTGTCAGTGAAATACAAAAATAAATTACTGCCCTTAGTATAAAGATAGTATAAACATAAAACCAGACTTACAGAATTTCAGAATTGCAAGGGACTCAGTGATCATTTAGTCTAGAGGCATTTAGTCTAGTCAAAGAGATTTTTGGACTTAAAGTAAAGAAAACGTGTTTAAATTATGTTCTAAACTCTTACTATGTAATTATAGAAATGTCATTTTAAAGTCTCTGATGAATTTTCTCATCAATAAAATGAGAAAATAATCATACCACTTTATAAAGTTGTTACAAGGACTAAATAAGATAGAATATGCAAAATATTTTACAGACCTTACTCTATAAATGTTATTATTATTATCAGTAGTAGTATAGGATTATTATTTGCATAGGATTAAGAAACAGGAATAGAATAGTATAGGGAAACTATTAAATTTTCTCTTTCCTTATGGGAAATTAACTACATCTGAAAACAAGGGAATATATTCCTCATGTTATCATCATCTGAGGCTTTTAACTGAAATTCTGAAAAATATAACCCCTACTCTGAAATTCAAATATAAAAGAAAAAAGGGGAAAAACATTAAACTAGATGCTGTATTATTGAAATATACCAAACTCTTTACCATTCAAAATTGATCATTTCCCTTTGCATTTTCAAATTATTGAAATATTGGCAGTAAAATTATATTACATTTGAAGTGAATAATGCCAGTACTATAATTTTTTTTGTTCTGTCCTTGAGATGCCTGAAATTTTAGAACTAGAGGAATATTTAATCAAATACAAAAGTTCATTTCTTATTTCTCCCTGTTATTTGAATAATTGTAAAATTTTGAATGTTCAACAGATTCCTTCCAGCTACAGTCAAGATTGTGGAATCTTAAAGCCCTTAATCTGGAGAAATGATATATTTATTATCAATAAGTTTAAGAAGATAATGGAGACTAGGAAAGGGACCCACATGTGCAAGAATGTTTGTGGCAGCCCTTTTTGTAGTGGCTAGAAACTGGAAACTGAATGGATGCCCATCAATTGGAGAATGGCTGAATAAATTTTGGTATATGAATGTTATGGAATATTATTGTTCTGTAAGAAACAACCAGGAGTATGATTTCAGAGAGGCCTGGAGAGATTTACATGAACTGATGCTGAGTGAAATGAGCAGAACCAGGAGATCAACATACACAGCAACAATACTATATGATGATCAATTCTGATGGACATGGTTCTCTTCAACAATGAAATGTTTCAAACCAGTTCCAATTGTTCAGTGAAGAGAGCCATATACACCCAGAGAGAGGGATATGAAATGTGGACCACAACATAACATTTTCATGCTCTCTATTGATGTTTGCTTGCATTGTGTTTCCTTTCTCAGATTTTTTTTCTTGTAGACACGATTTTTCTTGCACAACAATGATAAGTGTGGAAATATGTATACATATATTCTATTTGTCAAGTATTTTAACATAATTAACATGTAATGGACTTCCTGCCATCTAGGGGAGGGGTAGGGAGTAGGGAGGAAAAATTTGTAACAGAAAGCTTTGTAAGGGTTAATGTTGAAGAATTACCCATACATATGTTTTGCAAATAAAAAGCTTTAATTTTTTTTTAAAAAAAGAAGATAATGGAGACTTACCACTGTTGACAGACTGAGGCAACAATACTTATTCTGAATGGTGATAAAATGATAAGTTCATTTCTACCAAAAGCATTCAGTCAAAGTAATCTGGTTGCGCAAATTATTCTTAATTTTTTAGAATATCTCCAGGAGTAAAAGTCAGCAAAAACATCATGGTATACTAATTATGCCACAACTAAATGACATTAAAAGCAGATTATTATTGTGAACCAGTATTGCTGTTAGGTATACAATGAATCAAATACATAAGAAGCAAGAATTAAATGTCGACTCAAAATTATGAAAAAAAATGAGTAAATTTGGATGGGAATTGGGTACTTTTCTTCTTCTTCTTTTTTTTTGCTGAGGCAATTGGGGTAAGTGACTTGCCCAGGGTCACACAGCTAGGGAATGTTAAGTGTCTGAGATTAGATTTGGACTCAGGACTTCAGGGCTGGTGCTCTATTCACTGTGTCACCTAGATGTCCCTCTAGGTACTCTTCTTTAAACTCTTTCAAAATGGTTCCAGGCTCCTTAAAAGTCCCTACTTGTTTCTATCAATTGTCCATCTATGTTGCAAGGCAGAGGATTTTTATTTCTTTGTACTTTATTCATTGAATCAGAGCCTTTTGATACCCATATAATCACTGTAAGCCTCTTTAAAAAACAAGCAGGGGCAACTAGATGGCAACAGTGGCAACACTGGTCCTGAAGTTAGGAAAACCTGAGTTCAGATCCAACATCAGATAATTGACAATTACTAGCTGTGTGATTTTGGGAAAGTCACCTTAGTTAGGAAGCTGGATTTTAGGGTCATAGGATAAGAGAAAGAAGGGGCTTTCACCTAGTCTAAGGAATCTGAGGTTCAGATAGATTGTTATTTACCCCAAATCCTCCAGGTAAGTGGCAGATTCAGGATTTGAACCCAGTTTCCTGAATCCAAAGATAGTATTTTCCCTACCAAACCATGCTATGGCTTTTTACCTACTTTATACTAAAATTTTAAAGTTACTACCATCAAGCATTTTGCCATTTTACACCGAGTATTCATAGATTACATGCATTAGCCAGCATGTACCTTATTTGGAACTGCATCCCATCACATAAGTGTATGTTTTAAGGGCTTTAAGTGCCTACTATGTACCAGCACTGTGCTAAATGCTATATACAAATATTATCTCATTTGATTTTTTACAACAACTTTGGAGGCTAAGAATTATTATTATCCCTATTACACAGTTGAGCATACTGACAGTCAATTAAGTTAATTAAGAGGTGAAGTGCCCAGGGTCACACAGCCTGTGACTTCCCTGGGGTTATATCCACCTACATCACCAGTTGTTACTACCTCTTTTAGATAAGGGTGCTGAAAATACTATGTTTATATGTTTAACTAATTAATTTAACTGGTTAACTGGTTAAGCAGTTTTAGGATAGTTAATGTAGTAGTTGGCAAAGCACTTTACAAATATTATTCCATTTGATCCTTACAACAACTCTGGGAGGAAGATGCTATTATTTTTTCCCCATTTTTCAGAAAAGGAAACTGAGGTAGACAGAGGATAAATGACTTTCTCAGAATCATAAAGCTAGTGTTTGAGGCTGAATTTAAATTCAAGTCTTCCTAAGTCCAGGTCTAGTGCTCTATATAATAAGATGAACTAGCAGTAATGGGTCGAAGTTGTAAAGAGTCAGAGATTTGTTAGATGTAAAACACAAAACAAAACAAAATTCGTTCTAATGATTAGTTGGATGGTTTGCCTTTAAAGTTGGTAGCTGTCCCCTCCCACACAGGAAGTCTTCAAAATGGGATGCTATGGAAGAAGATTTTTTTTTTTCAGTTTTAGGTTAGGCTAAATGTCTTCTTAGCATCTATTTGGATTCTGAAATTCTGATATTGAACATGGGTACTAGCAATATGGATTGAAATAAAAGCACTATGAAAGATGAGACTGATTTCATAAGCTAGTAATAAAAATCAACTTCTTTATTTTCCTGTAATTACATCTTGTACCTATGAACTAAATTACCTGAAACTTTTTAGTAAGTATTATGGAATATACCTAAATTAAGAATTATTTCTTGTTAAGCAAATAAGTATTTATTGAGAATCTATTATGTGCCAGGCACTGTGCTATGCCTGGAAATAAAACCAAAAAAAATTCCTATATTTGTATCCTTGGAGATACAAAGAAAGGCAAAGAAACAAATGAACAAACAAACAAATCCTTGCTTTCAAGGTTATGAAGGGTTTTAAAAGTCAAAGGCTTTTATTTTGATTTTGGGGATAATAGAGAATTACTAGTTTAATGAACAGGGCAGGTGTGACCTGGTCAGACCTGTGCTTTAGGAAGATCAATTTGATAAAGAATGGAGGATGGATTGGAATAGCAAGAAACATGAGAAACTAATTTGTTATTACAATGGTCTTGTACACTTTATCATTAAGAATATTTCTTCCAACTCTTGTCTACTCCCCCTTTTTTCAGCACAGTCTCTTACACAGTAAGTATTTAATAAATATTTTAAAAAATTGAACTCAACTGAATTTATATCCTTGATTGTTTCAGTGTTAACCTACTTCTCATATACTGAGATAGTTATGACCTCTTGAGGTTCAAAGACATTTAAAAAAAGCTTTGTGTTATGTTCACTTATGTTTTCTAGACTCTTAGAAATGTCTTGAATGCCAATAGTATTATTTTTATTTGCCAAGTAAATTTGAAAAAAATCTTTTCTTTTTTCATATAGTTTTTTCTTTTAAATATTCACTTTGTGTCCACCATGGCAAACATGCTCAGAATAATCTACTTTTGTAAAGAAATACAATTTAAAGCAGAAATAGCAACTGCACATTTCCAATAGGAATAAAACGAATTTTGCATACTTTAAAGCTTTGTCATGAAATATATAACTGATCTATGCAGAGACAACATTAACTACAACTTTGCTATAATGTCTGTCCTCACATCTAACAAGCATCAAAGTAGAATTATTGCCAAGGCAGTATGGTACTGTGGAATAAAAAATCAATTTGGAATTGGTGGTTTCCTGTGTTCTAATTCCTCATCTTCCACTTAATATTCATGTGACCTTTGCCAAATCACTCATTCATTCTGAATTTTGATTTAATAATCTACAAAATGAGGAAGTTGGAAGAAAAACAATATGTACAAATTATAATACTACTTTATTAGACTATAATCTAGTATATGCAATGATAATAGTAATAGTCCTCAATAACAGTTTTACTATCTCAGTAGGTAGAGCAGTATATCAGCAGAATATCAGACCTGGAGTCAGAAAAACTCTTCTTTATGAATTTAAATCTGGCCTCAGACACTTAGTAGCTGGAGGGGGGAGTGGTCACTTAA
>JAJPUD010008873.1:4307-82222 GCA_023553655.1 Myrmecobius fasciatus | reverse complement strand
CTTCCTTCCTTCCTTCCTTCCTTCCTTCCTTCCTTCCTTCCTTCCTTTCTTTCTTCCTTCCTTCCTTCCTTTTTTTTTTAACCACACATGTATTGAATGTACCAGGAACCCTTGTAGCCATGTGGGATAACTTACAACTCTGATGCTGCTGAACTTCTGACATCTTCCTGTCGTGTTATTGTACCACTTTCTGTTACTCCTTGCTGGCTGTTCTGTCTCTGCTCTACTCCGTTCCCATCATCTCTGCAGGTCTCACTGTCACTGAACATCATCATCTCTTAGGATATAGTTAATTATTTAGGGCAATCAGCAGGGCTCGTGCAATGATGATAAAGCCTCTCCCTGACAATGTTAGAAATATAGTTTTTTTAACCCTTAATTGAAGAGAAGCCAACAACAGCCATCCAGAGTGCTCCCAAGTTAAGATGAAGTCTATTCTCTTATCTGCTTCTATTTGGTGCTGAATGAAGTCCATGACCTCAGACAACCATTTGACAAGTTTAGAAATTTTAGTGTAACTACTTTTTAACTCTTGATGGGAATCTTGTGTCCCTTGACATTCATTCTGGTGACTCTGAAAATACAGCAGGAACTGCAAAATACTTCACCTTATTCCCAGTATTCTCTCCATTTGTTGTGCAAATGAGTCAGAGCAAGAAGAAAACTTAGTGACTCAAAAGGCCTTCCCTCTCCATCTTCCTGGTCCATATTCTTGCCTTTATTATACATATCTTCTATGAACCCCAGTCTTCTGGTATTGTAATGTATAGTCTGTGTCCTCTAAAAATGACCGTTTCCTACATAATGATGTGGAAGCTTGAGGTTCATAGAGGTTCAAATGACTACCCCAGAATCACTCAGGTAGAATTTGAAATATGAGTCCTCTGACTTCATAGCCAATGCCCTTGACTCTTCACCAGGAAAAACACAGGGCTGGAGGTACATAGAAAGTAGGCATTCATTCAGTACTCACTGATTAATTAAATAGTCCGTCCTCAAGGAGTTGATAGTCTTGTAAGATGGGCTTGGTTTGTGACTGTTCCTTTTATGTGGTCAGTTGAGACTTTTCCTCTGATCTTTCTAAAAGCCTTGTGGATTCTAGGAGGAACCTCTCCCCTTTCCCCTTGAAGATCATTGTCCCTGCTCTTTATGTCATGCCTGGGAAACAAATGATTCCAACTGTCCCTGGTTAAGATTTTTGGTGTCAGTTTGACTTGCCTGCCTCCTCTGTCCATGATCAAAAGAAGGAGAAGGAAGGGAAGTTGCTATGGGAACAGAAGGGACATGGGGCTGTGTTTACCCTTTTTGCCTCAGCCTTGAAAATGTCAAACCTTTCCTCAGTCAAGGAGGTACCACTCTCTCTCCTCTTGTCCTTTTCCTGTCCCTTGGTTACCCTTCTCTCCTCATATTTATAGGAGCTTCCCACCCTGTCTCTCTTTTTTGTGACCATCCTTTTAACTATTTATCTCCTATTTAGGGGCAGCTTGGGACTAGTTTTTCCTTCCTTCCTATATTCACTTTTGCTTTCCTGAGAACTGGAAAGAAGGTACTATGAGATTAGGGCTATCCAGAGATGAATTGTTAAATCAGGTGTGTGTGTGTGTGTGTGTGTGTGTGTGTGTGTGTAGTTTTTTTTTGTTTTGGGGGGTTTTTTTGGTGTCTCCTCCATCCCATTTTATCTCCTTAGCAGAGTTGAACTTTCAGATTTTAGTCTGACATGTTTTTATTTTTATTTTCAGTTCCAAATTCTTTCCTTTTATCTCACCTTCTCCACCCATTGAAAAAGCAAAAATACAATGGACATTATACATATGAAGTCATGCAAAACATATTTCCACATTTAGCCAAGTTGTGAAAAAAACAAACAAATGTTAGGTTTATAGTGCCCATATACTTAAGTATCTTCCTGGGTCCCAGAAGCCCTCACAACTTCAGTCCAACCTTATCTTTCTCTTCCCTGGGAGACTTAGTGGCTAGCCTGCCTAAATTCTATTTATGAATGTTTTGTTTTCAGCTAGGCTCAAGAAATACTAATTTATATTCAAGTATAAAACACTGAACATTTCTTACTCCAATTCAAGGATATTTGGATTTTGACAATAGCTCTAAATAATGAATTCAGGCAACAGGACTCTCCATTGAGTATGGTATATCTGGGCATGTCGGGTTCCATTTGAAAACCCTGAATTTGTGTCTTGTAGGAAACTACATCCATTTGTTAAATGCAGGACTATATTCCTTGGGAAGAAGAGAAAAGAGAATGGAAAATAATAGGGAGAATTTCTGTCTAGTCAGATTGTCCTTGGCACCCATGAAATAGAGCTAGCTTTCTTCTATTGAGCAACTTAGATCAAAGACTGCTTTACATAGACTGAACAGAAAGAGAAAGAGACTTTCGACTGGAGCTCTGGAGATGAGTTGAAAGTTGGATATTCTATAACGAGGTGTGCCCATACTTGGCCTTGCCATTTCATGTTTGGTTTGATCCCCTATTTACAGTGAAAGGGGGAAGAAAAGGACATAAACCAGTTCATTAATCATTTAAGATGGGGAAATAGATAGTGGAATGGTATATATTTCATTTCAGGTGGAGCTATGAGGCAGTCTGTTAGTCAACATGTATTTATTACGTGTTTACTATGGGTCAGACACTGTCCTAGGAAAGAGTACTAATAAAAGCAAAAACAGTTTCTACTCTTAAAGAAGCTCTCTTCCTAATGGAGGAGAAACAACATACAAATACTTGGGATGTGGAAGATATATAGACAGTACAGATGAAAGTTAATTGAAAGGGACCAAGAATGGTATTATACAGAAAGTAATATAGGAATTCCATCTTAAAGGAAAATAGGAGACTGAGAGGCAGAGGGAAGGAAAGAAAGCAATCAAAGCACCAGGATTGTCAGACACTATAAAGGCACTGGGAGATGGGAGATAGAGTCAAGGTAGACTATTTTAGCTAGACCATTAAAATGTATGGAAGGAGATGGGAATGAAAAAGTAAGAAGGGACCAAGTTATGCAAAATTTTAAAGGCTAAAACAGAGGACTTCGCATTTGATTCTAGAGGTAATGAGGGTCTACTTGATTTACTGGAAAGGCAAGTAACTAGGTGACATAGTATTTGCAGTGCCCAGTCTGTAGGATTCCTTTTTTGTGAGTTCAAATCCAACCTGAGATACATACTAGCTGTGTGAAGTGATCCTGGCCAACTCACTCCACCTGTTGACTTCAGTTTTCTCATCTGTAAAATATATAAAATAGAGAAAAAATGGCAAACCATCCAGTATCTTTGCCAAGAAAATCCCAAGTAGGGTCACAAAGAGCCAGACATGACTGAAAAACAATTGAACAGATGATTGGAATTTACTGAATAGGGAGATGACATGGTCAGACGTATGTTTTAGGAAAATCACTTCGGTAGCTGTGTGGAGGATGGATTAGACTGGAATCTCCAGAGTGACACTACTCCAGGCAAGAAGTGATGATGGATTGAATTAGAGAGTGATGTATGAGTGAAGAGATGGGGACAAATAGGAGAGATATTGTGAAAGCAGGAATGACAAGTTTTTGTAAGGAATTGATTATGTGGGTTAGTGAAACATTGACTCACTAGATTTGGGATCACTAAAACAGTAGTGGTTCCTTCAAGAAGTTCAGACAGGTACTTTATCTGAATGTCCATGATCATGCAATTAAAGGAGGAGTAGACAGAAGGAAATCAAGGAGGAAGCAGAGTTATGAGAACTCAGAGAATAGATAATATCTAGGAGAATGTGAACTCAGGACATCTTGATTGTAGATTTTAGAACTCTACTTTTTTCACCTAGTTGTCTCTATAGTCTATAGTCTAAGAACTTCTCATAATATAGAGATTCTAAGGACCAGAGAGATGGTGTTTTGCACAAGGTCACATATTTGCAATAGACTGGAGTCCAGTTGTTCCAACTCAGGAGGGCCCTGTAGTCTTTTCATAACTTCATGCTATTGAAGAACAGATATTTGCTGAATAATTCACTTTCTTACCAAAGATAATGTTCATTGGACACTGAGGTCTCCCCAAAAGGGCCAAGAAGAGAAAAAGGAAGGGCAAAATAAATTTACAGAAGTGGAGGATAGAGGAGGAATATTGCATGCTCAAACACTACTTCCTTATTTTTTTTAATCCTAATCTCAAGGTGTTCTTACAGGACAGCAGGTGATGGTTGAATGTTGTTAGACAGGAAGAGTGATTAAAAAGGTTATGACTGGTTCTGTTTATAACCTCCAAACTGCCTTGTAAATAAGTGCAAAAGTGATCTACCCTCCTTCCTGACTGCGCAACTTTTTCTCACTCTTTCTCATATTCATTTTCTTATTCTTACACCTCTCTTTTTTCACACATGCTCACACTTTGTTATACTTTTCTCTTACACATTCTGTCTTGCACAATTCTTGCCTCTCAGACTTTTCTCCTTTCTTCTCTAGCAAGTTTCTCCTGTTTTCTTAAATATTTTTGCACACTCTTCTTTTATATATTTTCTGACATGCTACATTTCACTTCTCTCTTATCTTTTTCCTCTCTCTTTTCCCTTCCTCTCTTTTTCATTCCTCACTGTCTCTATGTCTATGTCTGTCTCTCTTTTTCTTTCTATTTCTTTTTCTCTGTTTTTTTCTTTCTGTCTCTGCCTTATTCTTTTTTGTCTCTTTTTCTCTCTGTCTCTGTCTCTCTGTCTCACCACATACACACCCACACCCATTACCCATACCCACTACCCACCTAGCATGATTTGTAACTTGTACTGGGAGTGTTAACTCCATTTTTAAGGGATGAGGTCTGGGGTGCAAATGGGAAGGGCTGAGGAGGAATGTGATTGTGGGACTTTGGACTTGGCTATGGTAATGGATCCTGCTGGGGAAAGCATTTTTAGGATCCTTGAGTAAATGAATGATGCTCACATTGTGTTAACTGCCCAGAATAGACTGGGTCCAGACCAGGATGATGTAATTTCTGCTGTATGGAGAAAAGTTTGATCTTCCCTTTTGGTGCCTGGGATCTGCCTTGCTGACTGAGAGGGAAAGCTTCTTAACTACTTACATGCTGGCACCTGTCACTTTCTGCTCTACTTTCTCTAGACAGCTCATTAGCTTGTCTCTAGTTTGCACAAATTTCATCATTTTGGAGAATGTAGAGGCTGGAAGTGGTCTGTTAGTCCCAGTTCATATCTGGTAGGATGCCTTCTAAGTGGTCTCTCTAATTCTTCTATGTAGGAGGGGGTGGGATGGGATAGAATCTGATCCATCTTGCTAAATTATCGGAATTTTCAATTAGATGACAACAATAATTATTTTTACTACTCCTGTTAATATTAATAAAGAAAGCTAACATTTGTATAGTACGTTGTTTGCAAAGCACTTTATATGTTATCTCATTTGGTTCTCACAACAACTCTGAGGGAGTTGCTTTTATGATTCCCATTTTACAGATGAGAAAGGTTAAAGTGGGTTTGAAGCCAAAATTGATGTCAGTTCTTAATGAATCCAGACCCAAGATTCTATCTGTTTAATGCGCCACCTATTAAAGCCTTATATTTGCATAGCAATTTAATTCTATGACTTTGATTTCATATTTGTTGCCAAGTCAATCAAATCAAGTAAAGAAGCACTTGTGTGCTAGACATATGAGTGGAGATAGAGAGAAAGACAGAAAAAGTCCCTACTTTCAAGAAGCTTACATTTTGATGGGGGAGACAGCATGAAGATAATTAGGTATCTATCTATCCACAATATATCATAAAGTATAAATGGGAAGTATTATCAGCAAGAAAGCACTGGGTACGGGCTGTAGGGAGGAGACAGGATTAGGATTTGAGCTGAGTCTTGAAGCAAGTCATAGAAACCAGGAGACTGAGACAAGAAAGCTGCACATCCCAGGCTTGGGAAGCAACCAGTACAAAGAAACAGTTTAGGAGAGAGACTGTTCTGTTTGAAGAACAGGAAAAAGCCAGTGATTTTGGACTGGCTTTAAGATCAATTGATCCTAAAGGCTTCATTGGATCCAGACACATCTTATTCAATCTAATCCCAGTCCAATGAGTATCTCTTAGCAATCATAGGGATAAAAAGACAAAGTGACAAGTTATTTTGGTCTTCAAGAGTCAAGTATTCTCTTTGGGCATTTGGTGGTTGTCCTTTGTTCTTGAAGAGGACCAAAATGATATCATTATATTAGACTTGAGTTACAGTATGTCTGACTGTGTAATCAGACCAACATGAGCCTGGAATGCTCTGCCATAAATTGGACACAAGTAGTCCCTATGAACCTTTGGGGTGACTTATCTGATTTTGTGCATTTTGCATTTCCTTTGGGCTATTCAATTCTGCTTTGCTTGTAGAGCCCAACACCTTCTCTGATGAGGGCACACCATGCTGGGCGATCCTGTGCCAGTGTTTCCCATGTCATATAATTAATTCTAAAGTTCTTGAGAGATTTTGAGAGCATCCTTGTATGAGAGCTTGAAAATATCCTTTGAGAGACACCAGAAAGTATCGCTTTTTCTGACCACTTTGTGAGCACTTGCCCTGTGTGAGTTCTCCATAAAATGATTTTTTTGGCAAGCGTACATTTGGCATTCGAACAATGCTGCCAGCCCAACGTAGTTGTGCTCTCTACAGTTGAGTTGAAATGTTGTCGGCAGTTGAGTTTGAGAAAGGACCTCAGTGTCTTGTAGCTTATCCTGCCAGGTGATTTTCAGAGTCTTCCTAGGACAATTCAAATGGAAACGATTCAGTTTCCTGGCATGGCACTGGTATATTGTTCAGGTTTCACAGACATATACCAGTGAGATCAGCACAATGGCTCTGTAGACCTGCAGTTTGGTAGGCTGTCTAATACCTCTCCTGTCCTATACTTTCCTTTGGAGCCTCCCAAACCTTGAGCTAGTTCTGGCAGTGTGTGTGTCAATCTCATTATCAGTGTGGGCATTCCTAGAATGTATATTGCCATGGTAAATCTTATCCACAGCATTCAAAACATCATCATTTACTATAACTGATGCTTCTGGGTGGCACCATGGATCGAGTGCTGAAGCTGGACACAGGAAGACTCATCCCTCTGAGTTCAAATCTGGCCTTAGATACTTACTAGTTTGTGACTCTGGGAAAGTCACTTGACCCCATTTGCCTCAGTTTCCTCATCTGTAAAATGAGCTGGAGAAGGAAATAGCAAACTACTCCAGTAATTTTGCCAAGAAAATCCCAAATGAGGTTATAAAGAGTCAGACATGACTAAATAATTGTTTAGTCATTTTTAATCATGTCCGACTCTTTATGACCCTTTTTTTTGAGGTTTTCTTGGTAAAGTTATTGGAGTGGTTGACCATTTCCTTCTCTAGTTCATTTTTACAGATGAGGAACCTGAGGCAAACAGGGATAAATGCCTTGAACTTAGGCATTTATCTTTTGATTTTGAACTTAGGCATTTGAACTTAGGACTTCCTGATTGCAGGCCAGACATTCCATTTACCATACCACTTTGCTGCCCATATGACGAATATAAACCACACAAAAATAGATAAGTATAAAATGATTTTTTTGATGGAGGAGAGAACTCTATAATCTATGGAGATAAAGAAAGATTCCCAATAGTAAGCAGCCAGTAATAAGATTCCTAGTATTAGAAGAAGCTGAGTTAGGAGAAGAAATAGACTAGTTTGACTGAAACATCATGTATCCGGAGGAGAATATAGAGAAATATCTATGCATCACCTTTCATAGGCTAATTAACTTCCTTTTCTTTTCTTTTCTTTTTTTTTTTTCTTTAGACACACATTTTGCTCTCATTCCAAATAGCTGTATGAAAGACTTGTACTTCTGGTTGAAAGGCAGATTAATTGGGAGATTGTGGATGATTTAATTGAGTATCTCTACATAGGAAAAATAACTTTTTTTTTTTTTTTTAGCTGAGGCAATTGGGGTTAAGTTACTTGCCCATGATCACACAGCTAGGAAGTATTAAATGTCTGAAACCAGATTTGAACTCAAGTCCTCCCGACTTCAGGGCCAGCCCTCTGTCCACTGCACAATCTAGCTGCCCTAGGAAAAGTAAACTTTCAATATATATGCATACATATATATATATTATATTATATATTTAATAAATTTAATAGATATATATTTAGATCCCTCCTTCCCTCCTCCCCTCTTTCTTTCTTCCCCTTTTCTCTGCTTTCTTTCTTTCTTTCCTTCCTTCCTTCCTTCCTTCCTTCCTTCCTTCCTTCCTTCCTTCCTTCCTTCCTTCCTTCCTTCCTTCCTTCTTCCTTTTCTTCCTTCTTTTTGAGAAACCTATTGCTTTGTTGGGGTTGCATTTAAGTTGACTCATGGTTCCATCCTTTATACACCAGCCTTCAAAATAACCCGGACAGTGTTCACCTAGTAGTAACAGTTCTTGAATTTTCACACCAAAGCTACACTCTATTTTTCATGGGACTGTTGTGTATATTCTTTCAAGTGGCAATTGTGCTATAGCACAATCAGGGGATATATGTACAATTGAATTGTTTAAACACAGTCCACAAAAGTTTAAAAAACAAAACAAAACACAAAGGGCTATCCAGAATTTAATAAAGTCAGTTAAAAGCATATTTGCATTTTTAGCACAATATATAAACATATGTAAAAAATTGTAAGAAAGCATTTTATGCACCGATGTATTGTGTATGCTAAAAAATATTGATGTGTATGGGATTGTGGCTAAAGAAGGGGGACATCTCCCTTTTGTCTTTATTCTGTCAAGATCAAACCAATGCTTGATACCAGGGGAAATTGCCAGTTTCTGAGGTTTCTTCCCACAGTCCCTTCCCAACATGGACAGTACAAAGCAAATGAACTTGGAATTCACACAGCAACAACATTCCATTGCCTGATGGAGCCATGGGCTGCCTGCCAGGGGGAAAGAGGGAGAGAGACTGAGACAGAGACAGAGAGATAAAGAGACACACAGAGAGGGAGGAAGGGAAACAAAGGGAAGGAGGTAAGGAAGAAGGGAGGAAGGAAGAGTAACAACTTGAGGGCCTGAAGCTGAGAGGTTATTGTTGAACTCTACATGTTTATGACTGCACAGGGGATAAGGTGACCAGAAGCCTATTTGGCAGCCTACTACTGTGGATTGAATCATATTAAGATGGAGGGCTATTATTTTGGTCTATCACTAAGTCTTTAGAATGTGAAGGTGGTCTTTTGCTGGTTGATTCTTGGGAGAATATCTGATCAGTTTTGGTCTCTGTGGGGAGTTACTAAATTCTCGGTGAAGTGTATATCTTGATAGTAAGAAAGTTAGTAATATGTTACCAGAGATGTGTCCCAATAAGGTGCAAATAGGTGGCCTTTGAACAGATAGGAATAATAGCTATTTCTCATTCATTCAATACATTTCTAATTTCTGCTATGTAAGAGGCATTGTATTGTGAGCTAGAGGAAATCAACCCTGCCTTTAGGAAATTTATTTAGGAAAGTAAGATATACTCTGTATAAGAAAAGGAATGGTATTCTGCATTGAATAGTCACACAATACAAATCTACAAGAGATGTCACAAGGCAACATATAACCAAGCTTAAATCTTCTGGTACAAAGTAAAAGTATTATAGGAGTTCAGGGGAAGGAGAGATGAGTGTGGGCTGGAGTATTTTGGGAAAGTTTCATGGAGACAGTGAGATTTTAGCTAAGAATTGAGGGATAAATAGATTTTAGATAAATATGGAGGAGAAGATAGAATATTATAGGCTTAATTCCTTTAAAAGCACATCCTGGAAGCTTAAAACTTTCGCCCCCATGTAGAACTTAAATCTTGACAGTAAAGGGCAGAATTGAAAGGAAGAGTGGTTTGGTGTATCTCCCTTTAGTACATGGAAAAAGGAACAGTAATGGGAAAGGAACAGAATAAGCATTAATTAGGTACCTATTTTTTGCCAGGCACTGTGCTAAGTGCTTACATAAATTAGTTATTTCATTTGATCCTCACAACATCACTGTGATGTTTATTATCCCCATGATAAAGTTGAAGAAACTAGAGGCAAACAGTGGTTTAATGACTTCCTTAATGTCACACAGCTGATAAGTATTTGGGACTAGATTTGAACTAAGGTCTCATTGACTCTAGACCCAGTACTCCATCCATGGCATCAACTAGTTGCCTAGGAAGAAATGGGAGGACTGGAAGAATGTGACTGAGTCCTTTTATTTTCTTGGAGTCTGACTGTCGGAACCTGTGGTGGTCATGGAGCTGTGGTTCCCCTTTATTTATTGGGGGTATTATAGTTGGCAGTTTGGTTTTCAGCCTTCTTTGTGCACATAACAAAGGTGGTCCATGACTAACTTCACAGCAACTGAGAATTTTAGTTCCTTGCCACAAAAGCCCCTTCTTAATTACAATTGTATCCTAGGACAATGCTTTGTATACAATAGGCATTTAATAAATCATTCCTCTTAAAAATTATTGTAATAATATATTTTCCAATTACATTTAAAGATTGTTTTCAACTTTCATTTTTGTGAGATTTTGAGTTCCAATTTTTTTTTCTCCCTCCCTTCCTTGCCTCCTCCCTCCTCACACTAGCAAGCAATCTGATATAGGTTATATGTGTACATTCATTTTTAACATATGAGTCATGTTGGGAAAGAAAAATCAGAACAAAAGGGAGAACTATGAGAAAGAAAAAACAAAAGAAAAAAAGATGAAAATAGTATGCTTCAATCCACATTCAATCTCCATAGTTCTCTCTCTGAATGCAGATGGCATTTTTCATCCAAATTAATAAATCATTCTTTATTGGATAAATGAAATTAATATTTTAGGAAGCCATATTGTATCCCAAGTCAACAATAAGTATTATGCGGAATGGACCTTGCATATCAGATTTATAGAAGGTTAATTTATTCTGTATACCTGGAGTTAGGTGGGAGAGATTGTTTCAATTTTTAATCTTTGTGCCCCCAGTACTAACTCTGTGTATGTGTGTAGTATATGCTTAATAAGTGCTTTTTTGACTGATAGATTTATTATTACTAATCTGAAGTAAAAAAAATTGTTATTTGATCAGAATTCTGGCAGTTAGGTGATGCAGTGAACAGAGTGCCAGGTCTGCAGTCAGGAAGCTTCATCTGGTCTCAGATACTTACTAGTTGTGTGATCTGAAGCATGTTATTTAATCTTTTGTCATGTATAAAATAAACTGAAGAATGAAATGGTGGACCACTATGGTATCTTTGCTAAGAAAACCTCAAATGTGATCACAGAGTCTGACATAACTAAATAACAATAATGATTGAGGTTTTACAATGTTGTTTTTCTTTTTTACAATGTTGTATATTCTTTATAATCATTGTATCAGTTGTTGCCCTGGTTCTGCTCATTTCACTTTGCATCAGTTCATAGTCTTTCCAAGGTTCCAAGGACTCTTCATGTAAGTCATTTTCTTTACATGTAATAATATTCCATTCTATTCATATTCCACAATCTGATCAGTTATTCCCCAATTAACGGACACTCACTTTGGTCCCACTTTTTTGTTACCACAAAAAGGACTATTATAAATATTTTGAAGGTATAGGATCTTTCCTATTATTATTGATCACCTTGGGCTAAAAGAGGCATCAAAATGTATTCAGTGACTTTTCTGAAAAAATTCCAAATTATTTTTCAGGGTAGTAAGAACAGTTTGTTAATTTGTTTGTCTTTCTACAACTACTCCAGCACTGACAACTTTCATATCTTATCACCTCTGCCAGTCTGGTGAGGTAAAACCTTAGAGTCAACATTGCATTTATTATTTGTGATTTGGACTATTTTCTTATATAGTTGCTGATAGTTTATACTTCTCCTTTTAAAATTTGGCTGTCAAAAAATTAAATAAAATTTGGCTGTTTCCCTTCCTCTTCTCTTTTTTTCTATTTCATCTCATCACATTCTCTCTCTTTCCTTCTCCTGTCAAAAAAACATCTTTGCCTTTTGTTGTTGTTATTTAGTTGTTTACAGTCAAATCTGACTCCCTTTGGGGTTTTCTTGGTGAAGATGCTAGAGCGGTTTGCCATTTTCTTCTCCAACTCATTTTACAAATGAGGAAACTGAAACAAATAGGGTTAAATGACTTACCCAAGATCACATAGTTAGTGTCATGAGGCATTTGAACTGGTCTTCCTCACTTCAGCACCATTCATTATATCACTGACTTCCCAGCTTATCCTTATCCTTTATCAACTTATCTATTGGGAAATAATTGTTTATATCAGTTTTCTATACATATTGTGGGTATCAGAGGCTCATCCGGGAGCTCTAATTTTCTCCTCCACTATCTTATGGGCAGAAAAGATTTGTAAACATGAAACAACTGCAACAAAGCATATTGGTCCAGGGAGAAAAGCCTTCATTTGGGAGCTTGGACCTGAATTCAAATTTATGTCTGCAACTAAATACCCATATGACCCTGGACAACTCCCTTAGGGCTAGCTAGTATTTCCTTTTTTGTAAAATGATGACCTTAGGGTCCCCTCCAGCTGACCATCTTCTATGATCCTTTAATCCTTTAAAAAAGAACACAGTTCTCCCGAGGTTCTCCTTTAAGAAATGTTACATGCTGTCCAGACCAGAACATGTAACCGAAGGAAGAGACAGATGTGAATTGCTGACTCCAAGGCGTGTGTGCGTTTCTGTGGCTCTGGTGCAAGAGTGCCCAGTGCAGTTCCCAGAGACTGCTAGGACCTGGGATTGTTATAGTTACTCCTTTGTTCTTGGGGTGCAGTGCGTGCTCCTCGGTGCTGAGCGCTGGGGAGACGCTGTCCTTCTTCCTAATCTCTCTGCCACGTGGAGAGCCATGAGTCACACATCACTTCTGCCTTCTTTGGATTTCATACTGCACAGAACATTTTCCTGGGCGGGAGTTTAACCTTCCAGTATATTTCCCTTCCTCCTCCTCCCTGGGCTGTAATGAATACCTTGCACTCAGAATGCTTTCAGGAGAAACTACCCCCCATCCCTTATCTCTTAGAAGCTTAAACCACGATGAATCAACAATTATTAGTCTGTCCTCAGATCTGTTTGCGCTACATGTTGGGGGTCTCTGCCAAATAGTTTTAACCTTCAAGATGTCTCTTTAGGCTGCTTACAGAGCTTGTCATTTTCCTTGGCTCCCTTTCGGATGGGGGTGGGGCCAGTCCGAATGCAGATGTTGCTCTGTTTGCCCTCTCTCCCTCTCATTTCCATTTTATCCACTGCCCTATCAGGAGGCGGGCTCACCTTGATGATTGGTGGTGAGCATGGCAGGGTTCAGCTGTGCCGGGCTCATTAGTCTGTTGCACAGCCAGCAAAATTGCCTGGGTGAAGATATATGCCTGGATGAAAGTCAGGAATGTCTAGTAGAGTCCCTCCCCCACTTTTGCCCAAGGTGAGTGAATGTTATTCGTGTGAATGAGTTCAATTAATCTTCATAGGGGAAATGGTCCAGCTTTTCTTGAAGAGAAAAAAAATGTTTATACATAAATGCCGGGAATATGGATCTAATGCTCACCATGTGGCTGACTCTGTGCTACTTTGATAGAAATTATGATGCCATATAAGCAGGACCTAACCCTCAAGGAGCTTCAAATTTAGATTTATATAGCACCTACTACATTCATACATACTAAATAAGTGCCTTTAAAAAAATTCATTTGATCTTCACAACACCCCAGTTGTGATAGTGAGGTAAGTGCTGTTATTATTGTCATTTTACAGTTGAGAAAACTGAGGCAAGATTAAGTGAATTGCCCAGGATCTCCCGGTCAGTAAATGTCTAAGGCTGCATTTGAACTTAGATCTTTCTGGCTGTAAAGCCCAGCCACTAGCTGCCCCAAAGCAATGAAGACAGACATTCTAAATAGTGGTAATAATCTAACAGCTACTTTGATTTATACATATAAATAATTTTAATATATGAATAAAATATATAAATATAAATAATTATAATTATATATACATATAAGTAAATTTATATGTATAAATCTCCTGTGTTGTTTTTTTTTTTTTTTAACTTTTTAAGCTTGTTCAAGCACTGGGAGGTAAATAGTGCAAGTTCCTTTCTCCTCTTTCCCCCCACCCCTTTTTTTTTTTTCCTAGATGAGATATAGGGGCTTGTTCCTGATCACCTAGTAAGGGTTGTTGGAATGAAAACTCCAGTTTTCCAACTCCCAAGTCTAGTACTCTCCCTGATACAGGGAGAATTCCTGTACAACTTTCATATCTTATCATCTCTGCCAGTCTATCCTTTAGAGAATTCCAGAGATCAGCTTGTTATTTAGTCAGTTACTGAGAAGCCTACCATGAATCAGGTACTATGCTAGGTGTTCACTCAAGGATCTAATTTCCTATCCCAGGAGACAATGTGCCCATATATGGATACATAGAGAGATGTATATCCATATAGAGATGTACAAAATGTATTACCAGTTATTTGGGGAAAGTGCTAGCAGCTGAATGGAGCTGAAAAGACTTCAACTAGAAGGTGGGGCTTGAGCTGAGCCAAAACGAAGATTGCATATGACCTTTCTTGTTAGGAGATACTGTGGAAGGATTCTTGCTGTATACTGGATGATCTCTAAGATCCTTTCCAAAGATGAGTTTATTCTCTAGCTAGGAAGAGGATGCATCCACTAAAATAATTCCATGTTATTGGATGTCTGATTTCCACCCTTTTAAATCATATTGCCTCTAGGCTATCTCATTCTTTGTAGTTCTTGTTCATATCCTTCAATAAATCTTTAGGGGAAGCCTTCCTTTCTTTTAAGTCAGGTGTTCTTAGCCTTTTTTTGGTAATGGATAGCTTTGTCTCAGAATTTTAGAAATTAATTTTAATACCCTATTCATTCTTTGAGTGCTCTGGAAAGAGAGTTGAAGTTCAAGCCCTGATTGAACACATACCTTCTCTGTATTTATCTGGTGAATTACTCTTAAAGGCCCAGCTGAGGTTCTACCTTCTCCATGTGACATTCTCTAAACCTTCCATCTAAAGTATCGTTGTGTTGTGTATCGTTTGTTGATTTAAAATTCCACTTCTACAAGAAGATATTTTCCATCCTCATATCAAGATTGTTCAAAATTCCTTTGAAGATGTAACCTGTTCAGTGACTCTATAAACATTACATGAGACATAAAACAAGATGTATGTTTACCAAAAGTATTGACTTTTGGTATGGGGGAGTTATGGGGGAGATCCAGCACAAAAATCCATTGGTTGCACTAGACTTTCCAAGGGTTCACACACAAAAAAGGTTGTGAGTACTTGATCTGATTGTTTGTGAATAGTGAGGTCCTTTACATGCTTCTGTTTGTGGATTTTTTGACGTTTATGGCTTGATTGTATCAAGCCCCATGACAATGTAGAGCTTCATAAATCAGTCAAATGAATTTGTCCTGTTTATGCACACAAGGAAGACCAACTGGATGAATAATATTTGTTGTCCAGATTTAAACATGAATCTGATTGGATAATCTCTAGAGCTTGTGCAATAGTTTGTCTTTCTGATATGAACAATAAGCTGGGCCCAGAGTACAAGGAAGAAGGGAGCAGGCTGGATTAAGTTTGGGAAAATTCAGAACTTCCAGGATAAGAAAAGCTAATCTTTTAATAAAAATATTTTACTGATGTATAGCATTGATAACTGGCACTCCACTGTTTCCAAAGAACTAGAGATGAACAATACATGAAGGGCAATGGAGAGGCATATAGTTGGGATCAGCAGGTTGTACTATATTACTAATCAATAATTACTAGTCAATAACTCCAAAGAAGAACAGGAATTACGGACGTCATTAGAATTGTGTGACAGAAAGAGGAGATGGGTTGGTTACATGGTGAGAGCGAAGAATGACAGAATTCCTAAACTGATAAGAAAAAGTGAGTGTTCCAGAGCTTAGGTGGGCCTTTCCTTTGATCTAATCACATTTTACTTTGTATCATGCTTATTTCTACACATACTATATATACTAAACTATAAGTTATTTGAAGACAATTTTGCATCCCTACCCCCCAGCATAATATCTTGCATATAGCAAGTACTTGGCAAACATTTGTTAAGAAACCTTTTTGCATTTAAAAGCCATATTGATTTATATTTAAATTTATTTTTAAAAGCCATATTTGGGCACATTTGATTCTGCTGACTGAGCTCTGTTTAAAACAGAGAAACTGAAAGAGTTCCACTAATTTTACAGAGGGGAAATGAGACCTAGAGAGATACAGGGGCATGTCTTGGTCGTATATGAATTAGTGGCAGAAACAGGGCAAAAATTGTCCACCAATAGAATCTTTGAGTTGGGAAATGTCTTGGAAAATGTCCAGTCAAACAGTATGGCTCTCTCTCCAATCCCTCCCCCCATCCAAATTTATCAGATAAAACAACTAGAAGATAGATGCTTTATCTCCTGATTTAATGTTCTTCCTCCCATATTATATTATTTTTCTCTAATGATTTAGAAAATTAAGTCATTTTGCCTCTGACCATTAGGGACCATATCCTGTTTATGATTTGTGAAACCTCATATGATTTCCATCTGTGGTGCATAAATTAGAGTTCATGCTACTGGAACAATTACTGTGGCATCTTTCATTTCTCTAATACCTACATGGTGAGATGCTGTGAGGTCTCATTGTAGGGAATTGAAGAGATAGATGAAGATAATAGATCCATACTTGATAAATATAATTGAGCAATAATACCTGATGATGAAAACAAGTTAGCTATTGGCTATGCCATGGGAAGAGACCAATCTGTTTCTTTCTATCAGAGGATCTCAGGTTTCAGATGATGAGAGCATAGAACCAGTGAGGCACTATTTGTGGGTTTGGTTCTTTTAAGGGTCAAATGACTTTGTTTTGTTTCATAGACTGGTGGGATTTCTTGCCAATACATGCATTTTAGGAAACAGAAATTGACTTTGGAATTATATTCCTTTTTAGGGCTTGAAGAGCAATTAATTCAAACTCTTTCTTTTAAAGAAGAGAAAACTAAATCCTGAAGAGAAGTGACTTCCAACTTTATACAACCATTTAGTGTTAGAGCAAAAGCTGGAAGCCAGGACTCCTGGCCCTTGATGCTCACATTGGCCCTAATCATCACAAGAGATTATGGATGTACTGTGTGACCTATCCCCATTGCTGGAGAGACAGCAGATCAGTAGTATCATCTTCATAGACAAAGAATAGCGGGGGGGAGGGGGGCGGGGGGGGGGCCCGGAAGCAACAAATGGATATTTAAACAACCTGCTCTATGATGAAGATGCAAAGTTCAGATAATATTGCCCTCCTGTAAATCAGAACTGGTAATCTGGTAGGTATTTTCAGGTGTAGATAATCTGTGATATAGGTGCAGCTGTGAAGTGACCTCTATGGTGATTGTTGGGAGACCTCTCTCTCTCTCTATGTTCTCTCCATTATATGCAGTTTATATTTTCCCCTTTCTCTCTGTTATCTTCCCTCTCCCAAGGTCACGTCTCTTCTGCCTTTGCCAGCAACCCCCATTGGCACTGCTTAAGCCTTCTGGAGTATCTCAGGACAACAGAGACCATTGGCTTCTATTGTGGGTTTCCCAAATCTTTATAAAACATGCTAGAAATGTGCACAGCCTTAGAAATCCAGACATCCTGAAAAGTGAATCTGGAATATTATACTATGCAAGGGCTTCTGATCTTGCTCAAGGGTATTTCTCTTCCAAGTTTTCCAAGCAGATTGTTTTCAGAGAGATATAAGAAATTTGTTAATCAGATCTCATGACACTGATTCATCCCATTTCTTCCAGGGTGGAAACTGAAGAATAGATCAGGCATCTTTTACATGGTTAGGGAAGGGTAGGAGAGGAAGAGTGGGGAAGGATTTCTGTCTTCCTCATGCTTGTGTGTGTGTGAGAGAGAGAGACAGATAGACAGAGAGTGTGTGCTAGATTTGACTAGTTTTTTGAAATTTATTTGCCTGGAGATAGGCAATGATAATAACAATAACAATAATAAATACCTTCCATTTATATAGTTGTTTAACGTTTATAAAATGTTTTCCTAAAAACAAGACTATGAGGTAGATAGTATAAATATTATTATCCTCACTTTGCAGATGAGGAAATAGTTTGCACAAGCTAGTTAGTGGTAGAGTAGGTTTAGGAGCCTAAGTCTTTTTACTTTAGGTCTCCTAAGCATTTTTCCTGTGTCACACTTCCTTCCTTCTATGCCTTGTGGCATATAAGGTCCTTCACAGCCTATGGAATGGGACATGTGTCTGATTCAGCTTCTCAGAGAATGGGACATGAAGCCTATTGTGATGACTGTTGTTACATATAGTTCATTCTGATTCTATGGCCCTTTCTATATTTCTTTTTTTGGTAGGGAGTGACAGAGGTAGGAATATCCCAGAGTATGATTCTGATAAAAGCTGTGGCATTGAAACAAGTTGTGCTCTGAGTCGCCTGTTGATCTTAGGTTAAAAAGAAAAGAAACTGGAAAATGCATCCAAGTAGACATTTCCTCATACTCCCTTGGGGAAAATATCAGTGTGCATATGGCTACTCATAGGTCTTAATTTAATTTAGGACCTCTTCTATGGTGGCAGAAGGAAGTCTTGGAGTTGTAGGAGGTCAAAATTCTTTCCTAACTCTTTTGAACTTTAGCATGCATTATTTTTCTTCTTGTCTCCTGAAGGGGGTTTGGGAATCTTCATTAATTAACTCTCTGTGTGTGTGTGTGTGTCTCATGCACCAGTTTTTAAAAACTGTTAATAGAATTGTTTTCATTTTAAAATATAATCTTCATTAAACAGAACTAGGAGATCACTGTACAGGCCAACAACAAGATTATACAATGATCAATTCTGATGGGATGATTCAGGCCAGTTCCAATGGTCTTGTGATGAAGAGAGCCATCTACACCCAGAGACAGAATAAGTGTGGATCACAAAATAGTATTTTCACTCTTTTTGTTGTTGTTTGCTTGCATTTTGTTTTCTTTATCATTTTTTTCCTTTTTGATCTGATTTTTCTTATGCAGCATGATAATTGTAGAAATATGCATAGAAGAACTGCACATGTTTAACATGTATTGGAGGGAATGATGGGAATTTGGAACACAAGATTTTGCAAGGGTCAATGTTGAAAAATTATCCACGCATATATTTTGAAAATAAAAAGCTAAAAAAAAAAACACTTCACTTTCATAGAAAAAAAGCCAATCAGATCTATCATAGTTCTTTGTATGTTACCACGAAGAAAACCAACTCCATGGGTATTAATCAACATCTTAATGGATATTATTGGTAGAAGGAAATAGTTTTGCTTTGTAAACTAACATGCTTTCCATCACAAAATACTAGTGTCTCTCAATTCAGAGGAAAGAAACCTGGTTGTATAAGTTGCATAAATGGAGGATGAAAAGAAGGCAAATTTTATATCTGATGGATAGAATCACAATTAGGAACTCTTTCCTTTGGGAGAAAGACCACACAATATGTAGAGGACAGTTGGGGATGAAAAGGATGATTCAACAATGGGAATAGTCATGCTCAGAGAATGGGTGGACTCTCCCCCAATAAAATCTAATCTTTCCCTCCATGGGTTCTTTGAGAGTTAGAAGTTGGGCATGGTGCAGGGGCATTATGGTAGCAGGATTGATTGGCAGATCCAGATGTGTGAGTAGAATCATACTGTGTAGTATAAGGCCAGTAGTCCCACAGAAGGTGAAAATGTTTTTTTTTTAATTAAAGCTTTTTATTTGTAAAACATGTATGGGTAATTTTTCAACATTGACCCTTGCAAAGCTTTCTATTACCAATTTTTGCCTCCATCCCCTCCCCTAGATGGCAGGATATCCACTACATGTTAATTATGTTAAAATACTTGACAAATCGAATATGTGTATACATATTTTTACAGTTATCTTACTGCACAAGAAAAATCAGATCTACAAGAAAAAAAATCTGAGAAGGGAAACATAATGCAAGCAAACATCAATAGAGAGCATGAAAATGTTATGTTGTGATCCACATTCATATCTTTCTCTCTGGGTTGTAAGAAGATGAAAATGTTGAGGGATATTATAGGTGTCTTTAGATTAATACAGGGAGGAAGCATAACACAATTATTCTGGCTTCCTGGGACAAAGCCCTACAGATTTCTCCTGTTATTCTGCCAGTAGACCATTATAGAGGGCTAGCTAGCCTTTGTTATCATAGCTGATGTCATTGCTAATGTTTTCAACTCAGGTGTGGGTGGGACTGGAAAGACATACTGTGACATGCATATGGAATGTGTCCTTTGGCTAGAGACCATAGTGGTATTGGCAGTACTGCCTCAGTCCCAAAGATTTTCTCAAAAACATGCTCATTCCTTACAGCTTCTGTTGTTAGTGATATTGACACTGGTATTTCAGTGGTTAGCATCATTACAAGTACAGAAATTAGATAAAACCTGTGCCTTTGAAGAAACTGAAAGAGCTGCAGAAGATGGAAGGAAAATAGCAAGTCTTGTTATAGTAGATGGTAGAATGAAGGAGAGGGCTTTTGTTGTTATTGTTATTCACTTGTGTCCTGCTCTTCATTACCTCATTTTTGAATTTTTTTTTATTAAAGATACTAGAGTGCTTTTCCAGTTTTTTCTCTAGCTTATTTTACAGATAAGGAAACTAAGGCAAACAGGATTAAGTATCTTTCAGAGATCACACAGCTAGACAATATAGGAAGCCAGATTTGAACTCAGGAATTCTCAGCTTCCTGACTCCAGATCTGGAGCAATTACCTAGTGAGTCTCCCTACATGCTCAAGAAGAGGGTAGCCTAAATCAGCTGCCCCTAAATCAGCTCCTTCAACTAGCTTGCCAGAGAAATTTGACCATCAGAGTATCATTTCTTTGTATTAAGACTTTGATCCTTATTAAAACATGAATTGGTTCTAAAAGGGTCATACTTGTCTCATCAATCATTTAGGATTTATTGTGAATCTCAGATCCTCTCAAGGAATTCTGTTACTGAAGAGTGTTGATAGATAAATGGGGCCCTAAAGCATCTTTGAAGAACCAGTGCCCAGAAAAAGAAAACAAACAAAACCAAAAAACTAGAGGCATTGAAGACAAACAGCACCAACTTTGCAATTATTCCAAGGGCCACTTTTGGACATCCTAGTAGAATCAAATTTTCACGTTGGCAGCTGGGAGTGGTTCTGCTAACAGATCTTGTTAAATGTTTTAGGAGTCTTATACACTGGTGTCAACACAAACAGTGCTATATTTCAATCTGTAGATCCTTCTGGCATCTTAGAAATTTCCATATCAACTAATCAATAATAAAATCTCTATTGCCTAATGCTCATGTGTCTGTGTTTAAGGACATAAGACTGTAAGGAATCACAGTATAAAAACAAACCACTTTTATAGTTGTGCAACTTTTCTGCAGGTTAGAAACAAGAAGAGTGTTCAATTGAAAAATACCTGCCATGCATACTTAAATGGACACACACCCTAGATTCCCTACCTGGAAAATCCTTCTTCCTCCTTTCTATCTATTCATATTCTACTTAACATTTCCCTCTGAAGCTTTCCTCTAATGCTCTGATCCCTACTATTTACAAATCCCATTTAGCATTTAACTGTTCTCCAATGCCCAAAGGGCTATCAAACTGTGCATACCCTTTGATCCAGCAGTGTCTCTATCTGGTCTGTGTCCCAAAGAAATCATAAAAAAGGGAAAAGGACCCACATGTGAACCATTTGTAGCACCCCTTTTTGTAGTGGCTAGGAACTGGGAACTGAGTGGAAGCCCATCAGTTGGGGAATGGCTGGATAGATTATGGTATTATTATTCTGTAAGAAATTATTAGCAGGATGATTTCAGAAAGACCTGGAGAAACTTACATGAACTGATGCTAAGTGAAGTGAATGGAACCAAGAAAACATTGTATACAGCAACAACAAGGTTATGCAATGATCAACTGTGATGGATTTGGCACTTTTCAAAAGTGAGGTGATTCAGGCCAATTCCAATAGACTTGTGATAAAAAAAGCCATCTGCATCCACAGAGAGAACTATGGGGATTGAATGTGGATTGCAACATTGTGTTTTCACTTTTGTTGCTGTTGTTGGCTTGCTTGTTTTTTTCTTTCTCATCTTTTTTCCCTTTTGATCTGATTTTTCTTGTGCAAGATTGATCTTTCTTATCTACATGATATATATAGAAATATGTTTAGAAGAATTTCACATGTTCAGCCTATATTGGATTATTTTGCTGTCTAGGGGAGAGGGGAAGTGGGAAGGAAGGGAGAAAAATTTGGAACATAAGGTTTTGCAAGAATAAATGCTGAAAATTATCTTTGCATGTATTTTGAAAAATAAAAAGCTATTGTTTAAAAAAACAAAGAGAAAAAAGTATTTAACTTTTCTTTTTTTCTCAATAGTATTTTATTTTTCCAAATATATGCAAAGATAATTTTTACCATTCATTTTTGTAAGACTTTGTATTTCAAATTTTTCTTCCTCTTCCCACTCTCCAAGACAACAAGCAATTTGATATAGATTAATATGTAGAATCATTTTAAACATATTTTTGTATTTGTCATGTGCAAGAAAAAAACAGACCAAAAGGGAAGAAAAATGATAAGAAAGAAAAAAACAAGCAAACAACAACCAAAAAAAAAAAAAGTGAAAATACTATGCTTTAGTCCACATTCAGTTTCCATAATTCTCTCTCTGGATGTGAATGGATGACATTTCCCATCCCAAGTCTATAGGAATTGTCTTGAATCACTTACATAGCTGAGAAGAGCTATCTCTTAATTGTTGGCAGCATTTATTAAACACCTACTCTGTTACTGGGTTATTTTATCTTTTTCTATAACTTGTTGCTGAGATCTCCTTAAATGGATTCTGTTTCCTTGTTTGCAAATGGGGATGATAAAGTAATTTGAATTGTCTCCCTCATGTGAGGATGGGACCTAATTCTGAATCCCGGCTCTGGTCCATCCTACCTTTATATCCTTGTGAAAACTGAATCATCTTCCTGGACCTCACTTGCTTCATTTGCAAAATGAGGTGGTTAGAATAGATGACCTGTAGGTTTCCTTTAGTTTGAAATCTTTGAACCTAAGATCAAATGAAATCTTTTGTATGAAAATAATAGTAAAGTGCCTTTTTTTTTTTTTGCTTTTTGCTGAGGCAATTGGGGTTAAGTGACTTGCCCAAGGTCACACAGCTAGGGAATGTTAAGTGTCTGAGACCAGATTTGAACTCAGATCCTCCTGACTTCAGGGCTGGTGCTCTATCCACTGTACCACCTAGCTGCCCTGTAAAGTGCCTTCTAAACAGAAGCAGTTCTCCAGTCAGTTTAATTGAATAAACATTTATTAAGTACCTACTATGTGTCAGGAGCTGTGTTTTTTATTACAGCAGGCAATAAAGTACTTTCTGATGGATGGTTATATGTGTAAATGCACACTCTAGGTAGGTCACAAGATTGGAGGGAGTTGGCTATTAAAATATGGCAAAAGCTGTAAAATTTATTCTGGGTTGTTATAAATGTGTTTCAGTTAATGTCCTCCCTACTTCCCCACTCCCCCAAAAAGTGGCACTTAAATTAAATATTTATCCCATGAAATATATAATTCATCCCTATTAATATTTTGTCTCTCGATAGGACGTATCATGGTGAGTATTATATAGAGGAGAGCTGACTTCTTTATACATTTATAAGTCTGATAAGCCTAGAAAGAAAAGGGGTTTCTTTCTTGCTGGCTCCCTCCCAAGAATATCAGCCTTTTTGATGGGGCCTCTGCTCTCTGTCTAGGTAATAGCTGTGGCTGAGGAAGGCCAGGGTCAGGCTGAAACGTCAGCGTGTGATTTGAGCAGATGTGTCCGCGCCATCGGAACATGATGTTACAGAAACACTGAAAAGGCTTTTAAAAATTGATCTCACTATTCAGGGGACAGCTAACAAATAGATATTTGTTGTGTGGCTTGCAGGGCATCACTAGCAAGGCCTCCTTGACCCCAATAGCTCTCTTACTAAGGCTTAAAAATCCTCCTTTAGAGCTTCATAATTCTTTGGGCTAAATTCCCTGAGAGGAAGAACACGATAAATCTCTCACTTCGAAGTGTGCCTGTTTATCAGGTGGATTTCCTATCTGACTGGAGGGATCTGGAATATCCTAAAGTCACAGGATACTTGAGAAAGAAAGGTTTGAGGGATTTGGGAGGAGAGAGGAGATGGGAGGACCTGAAAGAGAAGAGATGCAGAAAAGAAAAGCAGCTAGACATCCACCCCCTCAACAATCACAGTAGCCTCTTTGGAGTCCCTTATTTCCTTTAACACTCAGCTGAAGCATCATGTTCAGATGCTAATGGCTCCTGCTTGCCCCCCCCCTTCTCTCTCTTTTTATCTCTCTCTCTCTCTTTCTCTGTCTCTCTGTCTCTCTGTCTTTCTCTCTTTCTCTGTCTCTTTCACTGTCTCTCTCTGTCTAGCTGTCTCTTTCTCTGTCTCTCTCTGTCTTTCTTTGTCTCTTTCTCTCTGTCTGTCTCTGTATATAAACATATATATCTGTGTGTGTGTGTATATGTATATATATATACATATATAATCTATTAGATTATAATTCCCTGAGGTCAGGGATTGTTTAGCTTCTGTTGGCAGATTAGTAGGCAGATTACTGTCTGGCATATGAAGTGATAAGGTACTTAAGAGATACTTGGTGATTGACTACTAAGCCAACATGGAACCTTCACAACTTTTCCCCATTGTTTAGAATAGTATTGATTCACAATGTTGTGTTTATTTTCTCAGGTGACTGTGCAAGGTAGATTCTGCAGTGTGTTTGTATGGGAATCTTCAAGTATTGGGTCTAAGGAGATCAATTCCCAGATTCCATAGAACTATTCAGTAAATAAAGAGTTAATATACATCTAGCCCAGTGTTCTGGAAGATGCCTTGAAGTATAATACATCCTATTCTTAAGGTGCTCACAGTCAGATAACTATACATTTTTTTTAAAAAAAGACCCCATTAAAATATAAAGCAGCATATGATGAATGCCTTTTTTTCAGGATATATTGTTTGTTGTCCAGTCATTTTCAGTCTTATCCTCTTCTTTGTGACCCAATTTGGGATTTTCTTCACAAAGATACTATTTACCTTTTCCTTCTCCACCTCACTTTGTAGATGAGGAAACGGAGGCAACAAAGTTAAGTGGCTTGCCCAAGGTCACACAGTTCTGATTAGAATTTAAGAATTTAGGAAGATGAGCCTTTCTGCTTCCAGGCCAGCTTTTTATGCACTGTGCCACATATTCAGATGGCTATATTGAATGAGTGGCAGATCTGTAACTAGTCATTTTGGCCTCCAGGACAAACTTTACAAAATGCTTAGCTAGGTAAGATTGAATGATCTCTAACTTTTAACTGAAAATTTAATTGATGTAGATAGAGAAGGAATACTAGAATATTTGGAGGTCAATCTTAGTAAGACTTTTGAGAGAGCATAAGAACCAGATAAAACTAAGGATTGGTAAGAGTTAACTTATCTTCAGTTAGTCTTATTAACCAGAGGTTTAAATCAGTTGTTTTTATACTAATGAAAGAATGTAAGTTCTGTCAGCTCCCTATACATTTTTTGGCAAATCCATAAATTAACCAGGAGGGATTTATTATGTATTTACTATTTTCTGGGCATTGGGCTAGGCAATGGAGATACAAAGACAAAAGCTCCTCAAGGAGCTTGTATTTCATAGGGAAAGTCAATATGAACACTTTTATATACAAAACAAGTGATATTTATTTGGGAGAGAGGGGAGGAAAAGGAATGGTTTCTGGTAGAAGATACCACCAAGCAGAGTTTTGATACAAACAAAGGATTCCCAAAGGTGGAAGTGAGAAGAGGATATAGTCCAGGAATGGGAACAAGGCCAGTGCAAAAACATGGAGATGGGAGATGGAACAGTACAAAGCCTCATTTTTTTTAACTGACCAGTCAAATATGTAAGAAGAGTAATGTATAATTAGGTTGGAAAAATAGTTTGGTGCCAAGTTATGAAGAACTTTAAAAGGCAAAGAGAAGAGGGTATTCTGAAACAATAGGGAACAACTGGAATGGCATTTGTATTCCCAGCCCCTAGCACAGGATTTAATACATACTAGATATTTAATCAAATGCTTACTTGCTTGATTAATTGATCTATTAATAATGACCTACTGAGACGAGAATTTTGGGAGAATCATTTTGGCATCTGTGTGGGGATGGATTAGGATAGGAAGACAATTGAGGTTAAGAGACCAATTAGAAAGCTATATCAGTGGTGCACTAGGGCCTCAACTAGGGATCTAGTTGAGAAGGGGCCATATATTGAGAGATATAGAGGCAAACTCTAGGTAGAATAGTCCTGCTGGATAGTCAAGGAAAGCTTCATAGATGATACAGAACTGAGCCAAGTAGATCTTGAACAACTTTAATTTTAAAGTTTAAAATTTAAATTTAAAAATTTAAAGACCTTGAACAATTTTAAAATTCAGAGGAGGGGGAAGGGTATGGTAGAAGGTAATTGCCATCTTTGACAAATATACCATAGCCAAGTTAGGGAAAACCATCAGCAGAAATGTGCCTGCCCCCACATCTCTCCACTCTTCTGTCAGACAGCTACCTACCCAGAAGGGTAGATCTGTATCTCCATTTGTTTGGAGAGGTCGATTCCCTTTCAGGAGGGTGTAATGTCAGTCCTGCCAATTCAAAGGCCAAATGTTCTTCCTACACATGAATCTTCAAAATAAAATCTTGTTCTGTAGGTGGGTGAGTAAGTGAGTGAGCATATATTAGTTGTGGCCCTCATCTCAACCTGCTTAAAGGGATGTCTGGCTGGCTGCATTTTCTGACTTATCTTTTAGGTAAATCCATAATATCCAACTGTTTATAACCAGCCAGTAATGGCGTGACGAGGATAGAAATAATGCTAGGCATGCTTCTAATTTTAATTGGGTGTATTGCATCCCACTTTGTCCTTGTCAAAGCATTCTTTTATTCAGGCCTTACAACATTCCTGTGAGGAAGATGGTATCTCCTCCATTTAACAAATGAGGAACTGAGGCTGAGAAGCTAAGACTTCATGGACTAATAGGACCTTCCCATCCTTTGATCCATCCTGATGTTGTCTGGGCTTTGGGATGCCTAACTTATAAAAGCTCAAATTCTGATTATCACAGTAATCCACATTTATACTGTGTATCATAGCAGACCAAAAGCCTTCAAAATAACCCCTTGAGGCGGCTATTACAAGCGTTCTCCTTATTTTGCAAAAGGAGAAACTGATCCTTAGCGATAAAGTTACTTTCCCATGGCCATATTGCTAGGAAAGGAATATCAGAATGGACTCTGAAATTTCAGGAACATTTGCATTTTAATAAGCTGAAAACAAACGTTTTCATCTAAAGGCATTAAATTCTGATGATGGAATTTTAGGCACGAGTGGGAGTTGGGGAGAGTTTTCTGTTGCTGCTGTAGATCAGCAGTAGGCAGGTTCCATCTGTAATATAAGGGTCATAATAATACCTTCTCTGTTTACCCCTTAGGAGGAACAAATGAAATAATGCATGTGAAAGTACTTTGAAAATTGAAAAGTGTAAGACAAATATAAGGGATCCTGACAAAGAAAGGGGTATGGGGCGGTGAAGGATGGAGGTCTGGCTTTGGAATCAGGGTTTGAATTTGAGTTCAGGTTTTGTTATTTATTACCTGTGGGTCCATGGCAAAGACCCTTTGAATTTCAGTTTACTCATCTCTAAAATGAGGAGTGGGACTAGATGGCCTTGAAGGTCACTTTTCAGCTCTAAATCTATGCTCCTTTTGTGCTTGACTATAGGGCTGATCCTGACAGTCTTCAGCTTGCATGTCTCTGGTTAGCTCTATGAGAAGAGCTCTCCAGTGTATATGGATACAATGGGAGAGGTCCTAGACTAGGATTTCTTTGTCAATTGGAAGATGTTTTTAAAATCTGATTTATTTGTATCTCCTGGTTATTAGATTAAAGCCCAGAATCACTGGCTGAATTGTGTCAGGATTTCAGAAAATAAGAGCTCACATTTTAAAATACATTTTTTTGAGGTTTGCATGGGACTTTAATACATTGTCTCATTTTTTAAAAAGTTTTATTTTATTTTTAAAATATTGATTTAAAACTAAATGCAATATTGGATTTAACATATATTTTTACCATGTTTAACATATATTGGATTACTTGCGAGCTAGGGGAGGGAATGGGGGAAGGGAGGAGAAATTGGAATACAAGGTTTTGCAAGGATCATTGTTAAAAAATTATTCTTGCATATGTTTTGAAAATAAAAAGCTTTAATAAAAAATGAAAAAATGAAATTAAATGCAAAATTAGAAAAAAACAGAAAAAGAAAGCATTGTCTCAGTTTTGAGTCTTACCTGTGGAGGGAGGTACATTTTATAGCTGAGGAGACTGAGGCCCAGGGACATGTTTCTTGGTTTGCTTCTTTCTTATACTCATTCCAAAGTTAGCCACCTTTGAAGTTTGCTTGAAGGCTTTAGAAGTGCTGCTTCATGGACTTTTGATGGTTAGATGGATGGGTTATATTACATAGCTCAGTGGAGGTGGGGTATGGTATTTGTGGATGGATCCTTTGTGCAGAATGTGCCTCAGCCCTGAAGGCAGAGAAAGGAGGATGAGATCCCCCATGGAAGACAGCTAGGACTCATGGGGCTCACTAGTCTCCATTTCTCCTTTGCACTTGGCCCCTAACCAATACCTATCCATCAGGAGGAAGACAGTGACAGCTCATCTTAGCATATGGGCATTAGCATCTGGCTTGGGTCTAGATGTTCTGGGCACCATTCCTAGACTGAGAATCACCACTCAAATAACGTGGACTTTGATCTTCTGAACTATAGGTGAAGGGGATGTCCATTTGCTAATATGGTTCAGGGTAGTATTAGATGGGAAAAAAGCCAGAACATTCGCCACAACCAAAAAATTGTCATTCTTTGTCTTAAAATATATTTTTTTAATGATTTTTCTCTCTGTAAGCTACATAAAGAATTATGGAGTTTGTATGAGGAGGTAAAGATGACATCACCCTTTCCCCCTCCCCCAATCTCTCTTTAAAAGTCTTTTTGTTGAAGGCAACCATTCTCCTCATCCCCTGCCCATTCCTTCCCCTTTGGGTCATTTCTGCATAGCTGGCAGGCTGAGCTTGCTTCTGCAGAGAATTACTGCTCTGCCTCCTGCCAATATCACCAATAGCGTCTGAAGCTGTATAGGGACATGATTCATTGCTAGTGTATAGTGGAAAAAGGGCTGGACTTGAAACTAGGAAGATGTGAGTTAGAATCTTGCCCCAGAGACTAACTAGCTTGTGACTATGGATAAACCACTTAATCTCTGTTGTCCTCAGATTTCTCATTTGTACAATAGAGATAATGCTCTATTACCCACTTGATAGGCGTATTGGAGGGATCAAATGTGATAACATATGTCAAGTCCTTGGCAGAGCTTAAAGCGCTTTGTCATTATGGAGCAAATTATCACACATGGTCCAGTGGAATCAGGAAGAGCAGCCTGTTAACAGTTATTATTATTCTCTCCACCACATCTTCTTCTGATGTCATTCAGGTACAATTAGTCGGAGGACAAATTGTTTTTACATGGAATACATCCAGGGGAATAAATCACCTACTTTTTGTAACTGAATGATCTTGGGTTGCAAGCGCATCTTCTATAGACTCCCTGAAAGGGCAACTACAATAGCAGGGAAGATGAAAGGAATGAAATGTGTATTTTCTTGTTTCCACCTGGTTTAAATTTCTTCTGCTAGTTCTCTATATTTTCAAAGTTTTTTATGATATATAGTTTGGAGGTTATGAGTTTGGGATTATGTCAACCTCTATTATAAACACTGTTGTAAAGATTTTTGTGTTTTTGTTTTGTGGGGGAACGCAATGTTACATCTGGATGGTTATGAACAGTTCTGTCTGTCTTCTGCTAGGTCTCTATATTTTGAAAGCTTTTCATGATATGTAGTTTGGAGATTATAAGTCTGGGGTATGTCAACCTCTATTAGAAACACTGTTGAAAAGTTTTTGTATAATTTCTATCTGACCCTGAACTGACAGTCAACTTTTCCCTTGCTCTAAACAAATCTATCTGACTCAGCCCTTTGTTGAGCTCTCCCTCTCAACACCTCCTACCTGTGTTCTCTCTGCTCTTCTCTTCCTTTCTCTTCCCTTCCTTTGACTCCTTCTGTTCTTTTTTTTCTTTTCTTCTCCAAGTCTTTCTGCTTTCTCTCTCTATTCCTCCTCTCTTCTTTGGCCATTGGCTCTCCTGGGCAATTCTGACCTCTGCTGGGGGCTTCAGTGTAATCAAGATTACTGATCCTCACTGTTGAGTCTCCAACCTTCATCCCCCTTCTTTGGCCTTTATCACAGTCAGGTTTATTGCCAGAATTATTAACACAGCCATTGAACCCCAGAGTTTTATTAATGGCAGGCTACTAATCATACTTTGCCTCAAAGTCTCAGCCAACTGAATCAGCACATTTATTTATTAAGCAGGAGGACAGGACCTCAGAATGGAATATTCCTTCAAGGTAATGGAGTCCAACCTATACCTGGACAAGAATGCCCTTTGTATCATGCTTTAACATATATATAAGACACTAAATACAGTATTACCTTGGATGTAGAAGTCAAAGAAACACATAACTTACAGGGGTGGCAAATAATATCTAAGGCCTTTAGGCTGGGAGGGTCAGTCAAGGGTTTTTCTAGAAAGTGGAAACTTGAGTTGGGTTTGGCTTGGTAGAGAAGAGGAAGAGGGACCCTGTAAACAGGGGGACCAGTGGGACCAAAACTATAGAGGCAGAATTGACTATGGTATATTCAAAGAAGAGAAAAGAGACTAGATTAATTGGAAGAGAGGAATGGGGTTGTTATTAGAAAACGAAATGACCAAAACCAGCTAGGAGCTCATCATGAAGGACAATAAGTGCCATTCATTCATTCAACAAATATTTATTAAGTGTATGCTTTGCACAATACCCATAGTTCACATAAGCCCCTTGAGGGAAGAGTTTTACCCTCAGCACATAACAGAGTTCCTTGTATAGCAGATAAGCAATACATTTTTGGTTGTTTGGATAGGATATATTTGATTCTACTAGGAAAAATATAAAGATAAATAATATATGATCCTTACTCTTTTTTAATAATAGTTTTTTATTTTTCAAAGATTTTCAGCATTCACCTTTGCAAAACCTTGTGTTCCATATTTTTCTCCCTCTCTCTTCTCTCCCTTCCCCCAGATAGTATATAATCCAAGACAGGATAAAAATGTGCAATTCTTCTAAACATATTTCCATATTTATCATGCATAAGAAAAATCTGTGATCTTTACTTTTAAGGAACCTTTTACTGAAGTGATAGGAAACATGGCATAGAGTATAAAGCACTGGATTTGAAGTCAGGAATACCTGAGTTCAACTCTTGCCTCAGGCACACATGACTGTGTGACTCTAGCCAAGTCACTATGTTCAGTCTCAATTTCCTTATCTGCAAAATGGGTATGGTAAGGCCTTTTTTCAATGAATTATCTTCCACTTATCCTATATAAAACTCATTTGTACATGGTTGTTACCCCCATTGATTGTGGACTTCATGAGAGCTCAGATTCATTTTTACCTTTCTTTATATCTTCAGCATTTAAGCGCAGTACCTGGCACAGAATGGGTATTAAATAAATGTTTATTGACTGATTATACATAGCAAATATTAAATAAATGATCAGCATTGTGACTTGCCCTTGAAAATACTTATCAAAGAAAGGTAATGGGGGGATGAGGTGAGTAAGAACAGCCATGCAATTTGACCAAGACTTAAAAAGAAGGTAATGGAGAAGAGATAGATTTGATAATTAGCTAGAGGTGGGTAATTGGAAGAGGGAACAAAAACAAACAAATAAATAAATAAATGGATGAATGGATGAATAAATAAAAAAATATGAGCCAGCACACTTTCAGGCTTAATGTGCATCGTTGAACATTTTCTCCATTCCATTTTCAAGTCTAGACAATCAACAAATCCTGATTTGTAGCATTTGTCAATGTCCAAAGTGTAAATACTTACATTGAAAATTTAACTGTTGATTCTTGAGGCAGAATCTAGGCCCTGTGTGTTCTTGCTTTGAGGGAACTGACCCCACTGATATTTCTAACTGCTATGTCTAGGTATGAGTTTCAAGATCTGAGGGACTGCTTGAGCTACCTCTCCTAGGCCACATTTAAGGTTTAACTCTAGGAACTTAAAGGAAACCTTTGAGGTTCTGTCTTCCCGTGTTGCTTCCTGTCCATCATAGATGGTGACCTGGGAATCCCAGAGGTTGAGTGGAATCTTTTATTCTTTTGACGTTTTCACCGGAAAAAACGGAACTAGTCGAAGTCGGCCTAGGAAGTTAGCTCATCCCGCCTTGCTGTGCAGGCTACGGGGCAGATTTCAGGTCCCACCCAGCCTGGCCACATCTGGGTATGTTTGTTTATTTATTTTTCATATCCGTGTTTTAGGCTTGGGGATTCCCCGCCCCCCCTTCTCCCTTCCCATTTCTTTTCCAAGAGCTACCCAGAGTGTTAGTTATCCTCTTGCTAACTAATTTCAGCCTGAAGGCCAAACTAACAGCCTTTTCTGAAGTCTACAAATGATGTTCTTTAAGCACTTTTTTATTGCCCTTAGAAAAAAAGAGAAAGTGCACTTTGTTGGGGGAGAAAGGCAAAGTTAGTTTACTGAAAGGCTCTACTAAAATTCAATTAAATTCCACTGTTTGGTACCTACTCTGCCAGGCTCTGTGTCAGACTTGTTAAACAAAGACATAAATTAAACACCTCCTCCCCTCCAGGAACTTCATATAACCTGGAGCACAGAGTCCCAGATATTTGAAGGAAAGTTGGCTGATGTGGGTGAGGGGGACAGAGATTGTGCTATTTCTAGTTAATGGCTCTTTGTTTCTTATAGTATGGATCTCCTTGACTTAATGTAGCCTCAAACAATGGTAGATTTGGAATGGAGACTTAGATCCATCTAGTCCAACCAATTTTTTGTGTCTATATTAAACAAGGAAACAACAACAATGAAAAACCCTAGAGCTCCATTCTCCTGTAGTCTGGCAGTTAAAGTGCCCAGGAAAAGAGGGAACTTGTTTGATTCTTCACATTCTTAACCTCCTCACCCCCCAAACAAAAATACATCTTGTTCTGTGTCATCTGGGGGCAGGGGGACAGGAAAAGGAGAAGGAAGAAAAAGAGGACAATTAATCAAGGAAATTCAGAGGCAAAGATGGAATCCTTTTTTTTTTTTAATTTAAAAAGTAAAGGAAAAACTATATTTCATAAGGAAATTCCTAAACTTTGTAAATGGGGAAAAATAAACCAAAATTTTGTCTCAATAATTTGTGTATTGATAATAAGAAAAATGGTTAAGTTAACTCTTAGTAGACTGGCTTTGCCCACCCAAGGTGATATTCTTTCCTCAGCTGCTAGAGACCTGTGCTATGAAGGCCTAGCTCCTGGAGACAAGAACTCTCTCATTTTTGTCCTTGTATGGCTAGCAGATACTTAATAAATGTCAGTTAGTGAGTGAGTCAACAAGTATTAAGTGCTTATTATTTGTCAGAAAAACAAAAACACAGACTCTTCTGGGAGTAGATTTTAAAGGGAGAGACAGCTTGTAAATAAATATGTATATACTAGATGCAATGTCCTGGGGGTGGAGGGTGAGGAAAAGAAAGGAGGAGGATCTGGAAAGGCTTCTTGCAGAAAGTGAGACCTGATCTGAGTCTTGAAAGAGGCCAAAGGAGGCAGGAGAAAAAGATGAAAAGAGAGAACATTGCAGTTGACATGGGGTCAACCAATGTAAGGTCATGAGGAAGAACAGCCAAAGTTGGTCTCACTGTGGATATAGATGAGAAAGGTAAGAAACCTGGAAAGGTAGAAAGAGGCCACATCAAAAAAAAGTCTCAGAAAATCACAGATTTGATCCTAGATGAAATAGAGAGCCTCTGGAGAATATTTAATCAGAGGTATCCTTGCATTTTAGGAAAATCCCTTTCCCAGCTGAATGGGGGATGCATTAGAGTAAGGAGAGACTAATGGCTGAAAGACCAGTGGGAAGCCTAATACCATAGTCCAGGCATGGATGGGGCTGTTAAGAGCCTGGTGCTGTGGGGTTTGAGAGCAGACAGAAAAGGACCTATAAAGGGAAAGGATAGGAAGAAAATAAGAAAAAGACTTGAGGAACTGAGGAGCCTACTGGAGTTGTGAACCTGGGTAAATGGGAGTCTGGTATCCTCAACAGTAATAGGGAAGAGGGGAAGAAGGTTTGGAGGAAATGATCATGACACATTCCTGTTGCACGATTGTTGATTGCAGCAGCACACTGAGTTAAATACTAGGGTTGCAAAAATAAAAATGACACAGTTGTTCTCAAAGATTTTATAATCAGGGAGCTTGTGCATATTAAAGTTATTCCCTTTCACATTGCCACTTTCTGACTTACCCCCATTGCAGTTTCAATATATTGGGAATCAGCATAAAAAATTAAATGGGAATATTTTGGGAGTTTTTGTAGAAGCCACAGATGACATGCAAAGGCCAGCAAATGACACAGAAAAAGTTTAGAAACTCAGAAATGTATAAGATAGAGTATCGTATAGTATCAACATAGTTTATCTTTTAATACCATAATCATTCAAACTTCTCCTCTGGTATGAAGGAAGGGCCAAAAATTGTATTTGGGTTTTCCAGATTACTGGGTGGGAGGTGGAGGTGGAGCGGGGGATGGGGAAGATCAGGGCAGAGATGACATTAGCAAAGAGTACCAGTCTCTGTGCCCTAGGTACAAGGTCAAGGTAGGAACCAATATTTGCAATTGAGGGATTTCTAATTTTTCTTTTTCTCCTATAATAATGACTCCTTTTCCTCGAGGCTTACTTTATGGCTCTGAGTGATTATTTCTATGGGAGGGAGGAAGGGTCTTACATCTCCTAAGGCCTATGGCAGGGGGAGGAAGGAAGGCTAGATTGGGGTTGCTGGTCACAAATAATGCTCTTTATCTCACTTCCTTGGTCCATAGTTTGGTTCAGAAAAGCCTTATAGGAATCCGATCCTTTCAAAGATTTCACCCACTGTCCTCTGGGCCTCCCTCCCCCAGTCTGCTCTGCTGTTTACCTCTCCCATCTGTGTTCTGGGTAGTTTTCTTTCCTCTCTTCCTCACACATATTACTCACCCTGCCTGGCAGGAGTCTGACCTCCCAGCCGGCTGTAATTGAGGGAAGGCTTTTCCATTGAAGCCAAGGGAGAAGGTGGTTTTGCTTTTTTGAATTTGTGGTTTGCACTGATAGCTGCCCCCAAATAGAGGTTGTTTTGGCATTTAAAGGAAAAGAAAGCTTTTTAAAAATCTCCCATGTAATTATGGTCAATTTAGTTTTTCTTCAGTTAATGGAATAAAGAAAAAAAGTGAATTGGTACAAACCAAGCTTCTGAGCCCAAAGAAGTTCCAGATTTGCTAGTTTTCAAGTATTTGGCTAAGCGTACCAGACCTTTCCATATACTGTTCAGTGTTAAGACAGTGAGGAAAATAATAATGACAACTGGCATTTACATAGCCCTTTAGGGTTTGTAAAAATGCTTTATATACATGAGTTTCTTGAAACTATCATGTAAGGTAGGTCCTATTATTATCCCCATCTTAATGATAAAGAAACTGAGGTCAAAGAGATCTAGTAATTGGCCAAAGTCACATTGCTAGTAAGGTAGTTTTACTACCTACTACTTACTACCTATCTGAGGTAAGATTAAAACTGTGGTCTTGCTGACTTCCCAGTCAGGATTCCCTTCACTGCTGCCTGTGATAACAATGAGAGGCAGCTGACTTATGGATGCTGGATTCAGAGTCAGGAGAACCTGAGTTAAAATCCAGATGTGACCCTAGACAAGTCACTTACCTCTGTTTGCCTCAGTTTCCTTATATGTAAAATGAGTCGGAGAAGAAAATGGCAAATCACTCCCATATCTTTGCCAAAAAAACCAAAATGGAGTCACAGGGAATTGGACATGACTGAACAACAACGAAGAAGCCTGTTCAAAGCTAGTTCTTTTGAGTCAAATATTCATTTCCTCTCTGTGTTCCTTACTTGCTTATATGTGTGTATATATACTCAATATATTTGTAATGCATATTATATTACAAATATTCGATTCCTTACTTGCTTACATCTTGATTTCTTTTAGACCCAGACAACTTTCTTTCTGGTCTTAGGCAATTTACTTGAGCAACACAAGAGTTGTCATTTCAGGCTAAGTTATAGTAACAACAACAACAATGATTACTTCATACAGAATGTTATGGTTTGCACAGTCTTTTACATAAATTATCTCATTTGATCATGCTGGTTATTCACATGCTGTGCTGCTTCACAAGATTGTTTTGAAGCTCAACTAAGATAATGCTTTGAAACCCTCAAAAAAGTGTTAGATAAACATCAGCTATTATAATCATCAAGCTCTCAAACCTAGTTTTAACTTGAAGCTAAGTGTGCATGTCATAAATCGGATTGTCTGGTCAGTGAGGAGCTCCCATTCTCATATTACTTAGTATTTCATTACTTTCTTATTTTGTTATTTTTTTTTTTTTTACAATATTTCATTGAAGAAACCCCCAGTTTGGGCCTGAGAGCTGCAGCCAGCAGTTGACTTCTTACTTGGATGTCAAATCCTGGAAATTTCTATATTGAGTGCTCCAGTATTCTATCTATTAGAGCTTTGGACCTTGAATATTCTCATTGCATTGACTTTCTTTTTTCCTAGACCAGCAGAGGTGTTTGGCCTCAATTTAAGAAGTATTGAGCAGTTGCTCTATTCATTGACTGTGCACTTCAAAACATTCTGAGAGGGATCTCTAAATTTCACCAGTCTTCTGAAAAGTCCATGGCTCAAAATCAAGAATCTATTAATGGATTACAAAGTTAACCTAAGTTATAGTAATAACAACAAGAACAGTAATGACTACTTCATACAAAACTTTATGGTTTGCAAAATATTTTATTGTTCTAGACAAACAATGCAAAAGGAAACAATACAAAGCAAAGCTGTAACTAGGGTGTGGTCATTAGAACTTTGTCCTAAGGCATGAAATTAAAGGGGAGTATTCTTAGCATTTTTAGAATGTAGAAATAATGTAACAACAACCGAGGAGCTAGTTAGCAAAAATAATTAGTTAAAATAGAAAGTTACATGCTTACTCCCAGCTGAATTTGTCTTTAAAGGTGGATTTGAGGGTTCATTTTCTTTTGCTTACTCCGGGGACATATTTTGTGAATGTTGCCCCAGGTATCACAGATTCTGGTTCTGGCTTTTATTACAAGGAATGTTTCTCTTCTCTAGGATTAAGCTAGGATCACTAAAGTCCCTTCTATCTACAAACCTATGATCCTATGTTAAGTTCTTGTTTACAAAGTTTAGAGTTCATTGCTAAAAAGTTTTGAGACGAGGTTCAAGGTGGGCTGAAATATTTGGGATAAGTTTCTGTTAGCATGAATAGGTGAAATGGATAATGGTGGTAATTGGAGGAAAACAGATAGGCCTTCATAATTTGAGCTGGATTGTCCACAGCAAATTAGATAATCAAAATTTTTTTATTTTAATTTATTAAATACCCACTGTATGCCAGGTAGTTTGTTAAGTATTGGAAGTATAAAGATAGAAATGAAATACTCCCTGTCCTCAAGAGGCTTGTATTCTATAGGGGGAGAAAAATATATACATATAAGCACATTATGTATATATATATGCATATGCATATATATATACATATATATATATATAATACAAAGTAAATTTGGGGCAACTAGGTGGTTGCAGTAGATAGTGTGCTGGACCTAGAATAGGGAAGACTTACCTTCATGAGTCCAAATCCATTCTCAGACACTATCTATGGGACTCTACACAAGTCACTTAATTCTGTTTATTTCCGTTTTCTCAATTGTAAAATGAGCTGGAGAAGGAAATGGCAAACCACTCCTTGCCAATGGGGTGATGAAGAGTCAAATGACTGAACCACTACATCATCACCAGCACCACCATTTTGGAAAGGAGGCAGTAGCAGGTGGAAAGTAGAACCTGAGATGAGTTTTGAAGGAAACTTGAGATTTGATGAAGGGGAAGGGGGAGAGTGTTTCCATGCATGGGGGACAGCCTGTACAGAGATGGGAGATAGAATCTAGTGTTGGCAAGAAGGTAAGAACGCTGATTTGACTGGATTGTCTTATAAAGGGGAGAAATGCTTAATAAGACTAAAAAGATAAGTTAGAGTTTGATCATGAAAGGCTTAAATGCCTCAAAGAGGAGACTGTATTTGATCCTGCAGGTTATAGGGAGCTTCAGGAGTTGACTGGATAGGGGAATAGCAGGGTCAGATCTAGGCTTTAGGATATGTAACTTTTGCAGCTGTGTAGGGGATGGATTAATGTAGAGAGAGACCTGAGGTAGGAGAAATAATGAATTAGGAAAATTAATTAAATTAGGAAAATATTGCCATGGTGCAAACAAGAGATGATGAATTCTTCATCATCTCACATTAATAAAGAGAAGGGGATGTGAGACCTGTGGAGGTTCAAATGACAAGATCTGATAATTCTTGGATATGTGGGGTGAGTGAGTGAGGTGCTGAGGATGAATGATTTCAGGACTGTGAAAGGGGGTGGCTAGAACAATGGCTTTGTCCTTGATAGAAAACAGGAATTCTTCCTAGGGCTTCCTCCCTAGGCCATTATGGATGTGTACGCAGTGATGCAAAACACCAGACTGAGAAAAATATCATTAGAAGGAAACCTTCTGTAACAAATTACAATGTATTCAGAAACCAAGTGGAAACGAGATTTTGTTCATGTATTATTTGGGATTATTCTCTACTAATGCAGATAATTGAGATTTGAATTGGGTGCAGCAGAACAGTGTTCTAATAAAGCTTGTTATTATATGAATTTTGATATGCCATAGGGGATAAGGAAAAACAACCTTGTTAGTGATAGCCATAACAGTATATGACATTTTCACACAAATACAAACAATTATGTGTCATATATAAATATTCTTTCACAGTCTTATTTAACCATATTCAAGATAAGGATAAAAAAACTAAACAACTAAACCATTACCTAGATTTTTCTGTACTTCTCAGTGACACGGGAATTAGGCCTTTAGGGGCTAGGAACAGTGATGTGCTATAAGTCATATTCATTTTCCCATGTCTAAGTAAATCTTTACTTTCAAGGGGACAACCAAGGATTTACACTGAACATTTACTCAAAGCTAGGCATTGTGCAAGGTGCTTGTGATGAACAAAAAGAAAGGCAGCCTCTGCCTTTAAGAAGTTTATATTCTAGTGGGGAGAAATAATATATAAAAGGAAGCTGAAAAAAATTGGGGAACATAGGAAGAAGGTGCTCCATAGTTTTGAAGTCCAAAAAATCAGAAGCATAGTTAGAGAGTGATAAAAAAAGACTGGAAGGAACTCATCAATGGGAGAAGATGAGAGTAGGGAGATGTTCATAGGGTATTAAGGCCCTAGGTCCTGTGGGAGATTTCAAGGTGAGAATGAAGTTAAGGCTTGCTATAGAGTCAGGGAAAATCAGAAACACTTGTATGGGAGATGAGGGATAACTGGCCTGGGCTCCTCCTCAAAATAAAGTCCAAAATATTGCTTTCTTTTGACTCTGAGCTTTTTATCCAGGCCTGTGGACCCACTGGAATTAACTCAATTCTGAACTAATCCTAGCTTTTCACAAAACTGGCCTGGTGTGTTAACTGATAGAAAGTACTAATGGATTTTTTAAAACCACTTAATATATATACATTCCAATTGGGGGTAATAGTGTCTAATTTAAATTCTGTAGGCATTTATGAAGTACCTACTCAGTTCTTGACATTGTGCTAGGCTGTAAGGATACAAAGTCCTACACCATAGAATGGGCCTTTCCTTCTAGAGCTTACATGCTACAGCCTGAAAGGAGAGAGTATATGATGTAATGGAAAGAATCCTAAGGGTGTCTGGAGACACCAGCATTCTAATCTCAGCCCTGCCACTAACTTTGGGGCAAATGAGTTCATCTCTCTCATACTTATTTTCTCTTGTGGTAATAGAGAGGATTGAACTAGATGATTTTAAGGGTCTCTTCCAAACTAAGCATCTATAATTCTATGAATAACATGGAAATTGTAGACACCCTGGTAGGTGGTGGTATAAGATCTCTTAAATAAATAACTCTTCTAGACCCCACACTTTACACTTGGTTGGTGGTTCATGGCTGGTGGTTGTTTTCTGTTTGCTGCTGGAGGCCACAGCTCAGAATGGGGGACCTACCTACCATTTAGCCATCCATTGAATCTTTAAGCTCAAAACTCTTTCCCTTCCCTTTAAAAAAAATTAAACAAAAATCTATCTTTTCTCTTTTCCACCTATCCTTACCAGTACTAGGGGGAAGAAAGAAAAAGAAAGTAAGCAAAATAATTTTCTGCATTGATCATGTCCAAAAATTATATCTCATTCTATCACCTTTCTGTCAGGTGGTAGCTAGCATGTTCCTTAATTGGTGCTCTGCAATCAAAATTGTATCTCTTTATATTATTGTCTTTTTGTAACTTGTCTTCTGTTTCTACTCATTTTACTCTGCATCAATTCTTATAAGTCTTCTAGGTTTCTCTGAAACTTTCCCTTTTTTGAAAGTTCTTTACTTCATGTAACTTGTTCATTTCTCATTTGATGGGGGCTCCATTGTTTCTGGTTCTGTGCCAGCACAAAAAGAACTGTAATCAAAATCTTCCATTTTTGGAGACTTCTTATCTACTTTGCTTTGGAAATTGGAGTAGGAAAGGGATGTTGCAAAGATAATTCCCATTTTACCAGCAGGCTCATTGAAAAAAAAATCCAGAAAATGCCAGAAACCTGGCCAAATGGCATAGTAGAACCCAGGGCAGATTCCTGGCTTTGGGGACAACACTCTGGTCTAATAATGAGGAGGAACACTTGTTCTCAGGTGCTCTTCTCTAGGGGCTTCACTGGCCTATCCCTTCCCCAGAATACCTTTATACAATGTCTTAACTCTACTTTGTAACTCATCCCTGGATTACCCAGTTTGGCGTTTCATTGGGTCCCGTCTGGTTTTGTTCTCTAATGGCTTCATGTGTGTTAGACTTTTTTTTCCTCGGCTAAGTTCCTAGACTAATAAATACCTGTTGAATTAACTTGGATGAAACAGTTCTGGCCTGGGAGTCAGGAAGCTGGGATTCTGTTACTGGCCATGTGACTATTTTGTTGTGTGACTGGCAAAATCACTTTCTCTCTCAGTGTTTCAGTTTCTTCATCTGTAAATTGGAGAATTGGATCTCCAAGGCCCTTCTGGCTGTGAAAACCTAGATTGCTCTGATTCTCAGGTTCTTTGGGGGTCAGAACACAGCAATTTGCTTTGACCTTCACTCCCCCAGTCTCCTACACCCCCATGAATATTATCTTTCCTCAATATGCAGGCAATCAGGTCACCTTGTCCCAGGTAGGTCCTTTCTTACCTGTGTGTGGGTTGGGATGCCAGCAAACTGCCCCTTGCCATGGAGGGACTGGCCTTCAGCAGTCCTTGTTATAGGAAGTTCGATTTTAATGGGTTATATAAGCCATTTATAATCTCTACTAAAAGTGTGCTACCTTTGAACTGCAGACAAGGAGCTGGGTGTTTATGGGATTCTTGGCACACAGGATTTGGAAGGGCAGCCTTTTGGATTTATGGAGTCTTTCCTGACGGTGAGCGCAGTTAGAGAGGAATGTGTTTTCCTCATCTCTGCCTATTCCTACCAGTTCCTCCCCTGGTCACGAGGGCATTTCAAGGGCAGAAATGGTTTTAATAAAAGGATGTAGGTATAAGGTGTGCAAAACTTTATATCTACATACAGAGACACACACTCACATATATAGGAATATTTTATTTGAAATTTTAATGCCATATGTGAATATGAGCTTTTATTATTGTTGCCATTATCTTATTTTTCACTGATGGAAAATGATTTATCATAAAGGAATTTTCCAGAAAGTAGGAGCACTAATAAATAAATACATTTATTTAAATATTTATTTACATATATAAATAAATTAATAGGATTTGAAAAACATTTTAATATTTCTTGATAACAATGCTCAACATTTTATGATGCACTTTAAAGTGAAGCTGTGTGTTTAGATAAAGACTGCATTTGTGATTTTACTGACATGGGGAATTTCTGAATTAGAAAGTGCCTTCTTCCAATGTAGATTGCTCCCTGCTCTGAAAGTTATAGCTGTAGAGCATTGACCAAATCACTTAGTGATCACATACGTCACCCAGTCAGTTTTGTTAAAGGCCTGTTTTGAACCGTAGTCTTCCTGGCTCCAAGGACAGCTCTCTTTCCAATCTCTCTCTCAAACAAAAGAAAAATAATACAATCTAATTTTTTTTTGGAAAACTCAGAATCTTTAGTAAGACTAAAGCTGTACTTGGGCAGTATAATGCCTTGGAGCTCTCAGAGGTATGGAGGCCCATTGCCCCAACACTAAAATAGTCCCAGGTGGCTGGCTGTACTTTTTTCATTTTTTAAAATGTCTCCTTTTGACAATTTTTCTATATTCTCCCTAGTTGTTACCTTTCATGTTTGTCATCATACCAGACTCCAGCAATATTCCCTTTTCCCCTTTTATTTCCATTTACTGTTCTTGATCATTGGCGGCTTGCTAAGTCAGACAGCCAATCTTGGGGCAATTGTGCATTTGATAAAATTAATTATGTTTGGAGGGAGACTCCCAGAAGGGCTCTCCTGTGAGTAAAAATGATGAGTTTTTATTTACGGGCTTTCTGACATCACTTGTTTTTCTTTCTTAGAGGCTTTTTTTCTTCTGGTTTCTCATCTCCCTTCCAGTTAGGAGAGGCTTTTTGTCTGGAATCTGAAAGGGCTTAATTTGTAAAGGAAAGAATGCAGGGTGTGGAGCAAGAAGGCCTGTATTCAAGATTAGGCCCAATCACTTAATAAATGTGTGATTAGCTAAGGGTCCAATAGGTTCTTGTGAAGTTCAAAAGGGAAGATGTACTTAAAACTTGTTACTTAAGATGTACTTTAGTCTTAAAAAAAAGTCAGGTATTTATTACTATTAATTCTATCATTTTGTCTTTTTATATATGTATATGTGTATATGCATACTAAAAATGTGTGTGTAAATACACATATACATATACACATTATTAGTAAGGCAAGACCTAATGGATAGAGTATTGGATTGATCATCAGGATGACTGACTAATAGATATCAGATTCTGTTGCTAACATTTACTAGCTATGTGACAGTGGGTAATTTGACTTAGCCTGTCTGGGCCTCAAACAGTTATTTGAGACTATTCATTATGGTCATGATTCAAGAAGTTCCCATTTCAATGAAATCATGGATCTTTGATGCCTTGATGTATAATATATTTTATTAATAATAAGGAAATATCACCAGGTAGGAGTTACTATAAAGAAGGAAAAAAGGTCATCTGACTCCTTACAACTCTTAGCTAAAATCTCTCCATTCATTTATAGAATCTGAGAGCTACATTTTGTCCTTATGTTTCCTCCTTATTCCTTTGTAAATAGCTTGCTATGCCATTCCACTGCAGGAAAAAAAAAAAAAGAATGAAAATTTCCTTTCCGATGCTGAATCTATGTGAGCTCATTCATTCAATCCAATGCATGTCTTCATAGTCCTTGCCAGAAACATGATAAATATCGATATGTTATATCTACCTCCTCCATTTCTTACGTAGGAGCTGTTGTTTCTAACATGTTACATGCTTCTAATTTAGTTCCCTCATCCAAACCAAAGGTCCCCAATGACAATTTAAATGCCACAGTGTACCCGTGGTTCTGTCTGACGTGTTTTGCAACGGAAAGCTCTCCTGCGTCAGGCAGTATCAGCTGTAATGCCAGATGGCCCAACTGTGTGATGCTAAGAGGCTTGCCAGTTGCAATCTGGGGGTGTGGAGGGAAGTGGGATGCTGGCATGCAGGGATGGCCCTCTGCAAAGCAATCTCAGTCATTGAAGATTATATATAGTGCCCAGAATATGTCCAATATTCAGGAGCCACATACAAATAGAACAAGAAATTAGCCAAGTCTAATTAAGGGAAGTCAGTTATCATCATCATCATCATCATCATCATCATCATCCAGCATTTATTAAGCACTCATTGTGTGAACACTAAACTAAATGCTAGACTGGATTATAACCTGGCACTGTATCTAATGTAGCCCAGTCAGATATTTGAGGGTTAGGGGATGTGCTGATAAATTATTAACAATTTTCTGAGAATTCACAATATGCTTTTACATTTTATCTGAATTATTACCATTTTCTCCATCACTTTCTTAAGTATAGACCAGAAATGTTCATCTTCTTGTGGTTTACAATACTCCCAAGGGTTTCAGGAACCAAATTAAAATATAATTGAGAAATATTTAACATAATAAATAAAAATACAATAAAATATAGATAATGTTAATATGTGGTTTTCTAAGTCCATAGGGAACTGGAATGGATCTTTATATATGATTTCCTGGCAATCTTTTTATTTGCATTTGATAATATTGGTTTAGACAATCAACAAATTAATGAGCCAAGCCTGTGATTTGTAGTTTGTTGATTTCCAAGATGTGAACATTAAGATAGGAGATTTTTTAAAAGTATTTTTTTTGTATTTTATTCCCCCCCCATTACATAGAAAAACAATATTTAATATTCATTTAAAAAAATTTTGAGTTGTAAATTCTCTCTCCCCCACATTGAGAAGGCAAGCAATTTGATATAGGTTTTACATATATATATATATATATATATATGTAATAAGAAATTGAACAATTGTCTCAGGAACAGTATAAGCTGATAATAACTTTCATCAATTTTTCTATATAGCCTTAATCACTAAATAGGTTTGGCCTCCATCAAACTGAAACTTTAGCTTAAAAAAGCCAAAATCTCTCACTGCATCCAGGGCCATCTTCCAGTCATCCTGATCTATAGCTGGCTACTGACCCAGATGGCTCTGGGAGGAAAAGTGAGGCAGGTGACCTTGCCCATCCCTCCCTCACTTAAATCTAATTCACTTACATTTCATGGCATCACCTCCCTGATGTCATGGTTCTCTTCCAGAGCAAAGGACAAACAACAGAACAACAATGAGCTGGCTTCAGCTGGGATCATTTATGACTAAGGAATAGAACCCCAATTTGTGCCAGTGTAAAACTCAATATTATTGAAGGGATAAGAATTATCTGACTTTGACATTGCTACTGCACTCTTGGGTGCTAACATTTGGCCAAATACATAGTAGCAATCTGGACTGTATGTGTGGAGGGAGTGTGGGAAGTGAGTGTAGACAGTTGCTAGTTTAAAGGGATTGTGAATTCATTGTTATAGATGCCTTCCCAGCCAGTGTAGTTAGGAGACTGCACACTGTTCTCATCCCTGAATCCTCCATAATAAATGGATCTAAGCATTGGAGGTTTCTCTTGGCTTTTTGTATCTCTTTAATCAAATGTCTCTTTTCTTACTACATAACTAGCCCATCTCCCTTTCTGTCATTTATGTCCTCAGCCATTTTTGTCACGACTCCTCAAATATAACTCATCCTTGTCACCATGCCATCATAATAGCCAGTATTTATATAGCACTTTAAAGGTTGGAAAAGTGCTTTATAAATATCTTCTTGCTTAATCTTCATCACAATGCTGGGAGGTAGGTGCTATTATTGTCATCCCCATTTTTACATGTGAGCAAACTGACCCAGGCAGAGATTATGACTTGCCCAGGAACATACAGTCAAAAAGTAGAGCTGAATTGGATCTTAAGACTTTCCTGCCTCTGGAGCCACAGCTCTCTCCATTGTGCCATCAACTTCTCATAGATATCTTATTCCTACTATATGTATTTATGTGTATTGGGCTATTCATCATTTTGAGTCTTCTTGAAACTATGATGTTCAAGGATATAGTAGAATTTCAACAGGGAAATATAAGTTATGGAAGAGTTGAAAGTTTGCTTTAAAACTCTGTATAGTTATTTATTCAATAGAATCTTGCCCAGTTCCCTCCCCTTGTTAAAGTCCAGATCTAGCTCATTTTCTAGCACTTGCCCCAAAATCATATGGATAGTCTCATTCGATAGATTATGGACAATATTCCCTTTTTAAAAAATCCACTTTGTTTGCACAGAGTACATGTCTCTTGATTTGTCTCTTTGTACATTGTTGTGAATTTCATTAAGAAGCCCTTGCTGCCTTTTGAGGACTTGATGTTTGATGTCATTTATGAATAGGGACTTTGGAGAGCCTCATCATCAACAGGAAATCCTTTTCTTTTGTTTGGGCTGTGCACAGAATATCTTCTCTGATGTTGATGAACCTATGTGCAAGTACTCCACAGGATTCAGGGGCTGAGGACATAAGAAAAAATGTGATCCATTCTCTGCCATCTACTAGGGGAGACTCACAAAATGTCCCCATTTAAGTTATAGACTTATGGGAGGGAAAGCTAGCACCTGGAAGAAACTAGGGAAGGCTTCCCCTGCAAAAGTGCACTGAGATGATTCTTGAAATCAGATAAGGAACCAGAAAGACACAGTGGGAAATATGGGGAAGTGTTAGTAGGCTAAAGTATAGAAAATTTGGGGGAGTGGAATAAGAAATAAATTTGGAAGGGTAAGCCTGAAACCAGATCATAGAGGACCTAAAATGCCTCAATGTATTCTATCCTGAATGTCATATTGATTGATCTCTGTTTCAGAATCCTTTAGCAGGGTTGATCTGTCATAGAATCTGGTAGAATTTTGATGTTACTTGTAGGAGATACTTTTGTCCAAGATGAGCCTTCAAAACTGTATTATTCTTTCTTTAAATTTTTTAAAATAATGCTTTTTTTAAAAAAAAATCAGTTTTTAATAAACATGGAAGGACCTGCATTTCTTGACATCTGAGTCAGATGTGTGATGGTATGAAATCATCCATGAAAACCTGTTTCTTCTTTTAGCATATTTTTACTGAGAATGCCCATAATGTCACAGTTCATTCTTCTAAAGATTTTTTAGAGATGAGAAACCAGACATATGGGTCAGTAGCTGCTAATGTCTTTTCAGTTGACTTTTTTTTTCAGTAAAAAGCAGAGGTTGACAACAGAGACATTCTCCACACCCCACATACAGACATCTTTTACCTACATTTTAGTCACAACTAAGATGGGTGCTCTAGTCTTAAAATGACCATGCTTGATATATATACACAAATGTACAATGGACTGTTTCCTGTATCTTATCTGCTTCCTCTTGCCTTTTCCTGTCTCTATATTGTCCCTTAAGCACATGATTGATACTCAATCCATACTTGATTGCATTGATTTGATTTCCTTGTGACCTTCTGTCTTTTTGCAAACCCTGTTTTGTGTTCTTTCGATCAATCCATCACTCATTCTATGTCTTCCCCATGAGCTATAGCTGAATGGTTTCCATGGTGTTGGGGGAAGTTTTTCCAATCTGAGGAGCCAGGGAAAGAGAGAAAGAGATGGGTGTTGGTTGAGAATTTCTTACCCAAAGAGAGAGAGGAATGGTAAGCCAAGACCGGCAATTGGGAAGATGGGTCTTGAAGATGAAAAATCCAGAAGTGTGAGGCAGTTTTCTGAAGTAGAAACAAATCTAGCATCACAAGGTCTTAGGGAGGACCAGTGAGAGATGATGGTGCAGGCTTCAAGCATGTGGTTTGGTATTGGAGCAAGTAAGTAATAGGGTTCCAAACTAGGCAAAGGCATCTCATTTTGATTCCCTTAGCCCAGAGGATCATAGATTCAGTGTTGAAGGAGATCTTAGCAGTCAGTCTTTTGGACTATTCCTGTCACTTTTAGATGAAGATGCTGTGAACCATCCAGATTAAATGACTTGTCCAAAGTTAAACAGGTAGTAATAGAGCAAAGATTCAAGTCCAGTCCAGAAGCATTAATTATCTGTCCTCTATATGCTATTATTGTGTTATCTGCTGAGGATGTAAAAAAAGGGAAACCAAAAAACAAAGAAGCTAGTCCCCACTCTTAAGGAGCTCACAGTCATGTGGGGGTGGCTTGGGGGTGGGAGTGTGTGACAACATGCAAAAAATCTATGAACAAGTAAGATATAGATGGCACAAATTGGAAGTAATCTCAGAGGGAAGGCATAACATTAAGAAGGATGTCGGGAAGGTGGGATTTTAGCTGGGACCTTAATGAAATCAGGGAATCCAGGAGCTAGACATGAGGAGAGAGAGCATTCTAGGCATGGAGGACAGCCAGTGAAAATGCCTACAATAGGGATATGTCCTGAGTTTGAGAAACGCAAGGAAGCCAGTTGCATTGGATTGTAGAGTTTCTGGAAGGAAAAACAGGTGTAAGTTTGAGAAGATAGGAAAAAGGCAGCCAGTGTAAGGCTTTAAAAGCCAAACAGGATTTTCTATTTGATTCTGTAGGTAATATCGAGCCACTAGAGTTTTTTGAACGGGGGGAAAATTGCTGTGGGGAGTGACATGGCTTGACTCAGGTCCCTAGAATTTAAAGTCAGTGTGCTTCATTATTTATTCTATAGGTATATGCCTGGTCAGGTTCACTAGGGCTTTCCCTCCAACTGTCTCTGAACTCCCTTTAGTAGGAGAACTTTTAGCATTGCCACTCTCATTTTCCTCTATTCAGTGGTTGGGGGATCTGGATCCAGAATGCCTGTAGTGTGCTTGATCCTGTGAAAGATGTTAGGGGTTGGGGATGCGTAGGAAGAGATGAGAGAAGGAGAGAGTGCAGGAACATTATGGGTGGGAAGGTAGGAAAGTCTGAACACTTAATAATAGTACAGGATAGGAGGGGAGTGGTCAAGTCTGTAAATGCCATGGAGGAAAGAACACTGACTCTTGGTTTTTGGCAAAGTCTTCCTGGAGGAGATAAGCTCTGAAGGATGGATCAAGTGTGAGCAGATGGCAAGGAGAAACCAACAATATGAAGAGGAGGGTTTTCTTTGGGGAAAAGATCAGGAGAGAACTTTGAACCACAACAGATAATTATGAAATTTCGCTACCTTAGGAATATGAGGGAAATTGCTGCTGACAGATACAAGTGAGCCTGAATGCTGAATCATAGAAACCTCAGGAATGACTGTAGAAGGGTCAGATCTCAGCAGAAGGCAGTTCTACTAATTAACCTTGAGCCATAGGTAGGTGATTGTTAATAACTTACATACTATACAGATTTCTCTAAATACTGGAGAGATTGACACAGGAGAAGAGTGGATGGGAAGTTCTCCAGACAGAACAGGATGATACTAACTCGTATTCTGAATGTAATGAGGGAGGATGAATTGGAAAAAAGATAAAGATATTGTCTAGAATCCTGAAGGATCCTGGATAGGAAACATATTATTTTCTAGACCTTAAGAGCTCTCCTCTCCTCCTAAAAAAAGAACATTAAAAGATTCCCTAAAGGATACACAAGGGGCAGAAGAGAGAAGGATTCAAGGAGATGTAGGTCAGGGTTTCTTAAACTTTTCCACTTGTAACCACTTGTCACTCGATAAATTTTTAGGTGATCCCAGGCATATAGGAATGTAAAAATACAAATCAAACATTTACAATAATTAATCATAATTTTGCAGCCCCTATATCATGTCATGAATCACAGTTTAAGATATCTTTTTTTTTAAAAATATATATTTTTTTTATTTGCAAAACACATGTATGGGCAATTCCTCAACATTAACCCTTACAAAGCTTTCCATTATAAATTTTTACCCCTACTCCCCACCCCTCCCCCAGATGGCAGGATATCCACTACATGTTAGTTTAAGATGTCTTTAACATATATTGGATCATTTGCCGACTGGATGGGGGGGGTGGGGGGAAGGAAGGGAAAAAAGTTAGAACACAGGGTTTTCTATGTATTGAAAATTATCCATGGATATATTTTGAAAATAAAAAGCTTTAATTAAAAGAAAAAAGAAGTTGTGGTATAGGAAAGATGACGGGGGTGGGAAAAGTAGGAAAAAAAAGACTTGGGACAAACAATAAATGAGGTATTCAATGCACTTCAGTTCAACTAAACAAATATTTACTGAAAATCTATTATATGCAGAGACCAATGCTGATTATAAGGGAAAATATAGATCTTACACTTAAGAAGCTTCCATTTGGGGAACAATGGATAAAGTTCTAGCCCTGAAGTCAGGAGTACCTGAATTCAAATTTGTTCTCAGATAATTACTAGCTTGTGACCCTGGGTAAGTCACTTAACTCCAATTGGCTCACCCCCTCTCTTCCCAACATTATAGTTGGTTGGAAACAGGAGATGTTTACACAAAAAAGGTAATTACAGGACAGGGCAGAATATGGACCAGTGACACACAGTGTCATATGAAGGAATATGTGAATATAACATGACCCATTCCTTTAAAAATGGCTCACACATAGGAGAATGAATATTCAATTGAAATCCGCTTGACATGGAGCTGACAAGTATTTCAGAGATAGAGCCTGATGACCCTTATCTATTAAATGTCAGCATGCAATTTATGAATAGACTAGCCTGAGCTAGGACTGGTGCCCTTCCATTTCCTGTGCTGTTTAGACATTGAGAGAACAGGAATTTCCTTTCACATCTGAGAGTTGCTTGGAAAGAATGCAGCAGGCTGAGAAATACTTGGTGGGCCACTAATGGCAAATGTGGCACTGACCCTTTAATGATAGGCTATTGTGTCTTTCCTTGGAAATGTCCATTTTTGCTCCTCTAAATTAAAAAGAAAAAAAAAAGAACACTTACCAACACTTATCATGCTTTTAATGTCTGCAGAAGAACTGGGCTGGTACCTTTGGACCACAGTGCCTCAAGCATGCAAATTATGCTGAGCTTTTGTGCTTCATAGCCCCATTTCCTATGGAGCCAGCCTTTCTCAATCTGACCCCATACATTCATGCTCCTCCTCACTGTAAACATGCTCCTTCTTCAAATGTTCCTATTTCTTTTTTTTCTTTTCTTCTTCTTCTTTTTTTTTGGCTGAGGCAATTGGGGTTAAGTGACTTGCCCAGGGTCACACAGTCAGGAAGTGTTAAGTGTCTGAGAACAGATTTGAACTCAGGTCCTCCTGACTTCAGGGCCGGTGCTCTATCCACTGCACCACCTAGCTGCCCCAAACTTTCTTGTTTCTGATGAGGATGTCACCATCCTATGTGGCCATACAGACATATTCTGGACTCTTCACTTTTCCATACCCATCTCATCATCAGATCAAAATCTAGGGATTTCAGTCTGTCCCCTTCTCTCCTTTCACCCAGCCACCATCCTAGTCCAGTTCCTCATTACAGCTTATCGCCTTAGCTTTATAATTGTTCCCCTTGATCCCAATCTTTCCTCTTTTCAATCCATCCTCCAGCTGCCAAAATAATCTTCCTAAAGCATTAATCTGACCATGGCTCTCCCTGTTCAAGAATCTTCCTTAGCAACTTGTTTCCTTTAGGAAAATACTGTGCTTTTATTTGTCTTTTAGAGTCTTTGAAAGTCAACCTTTATAGACTTATTTCTATAGTCTGGCCAAATTTAGTCAGATTCTTTTTCTTGAACTCTATATTCCATCACCTTCATGCCCAGAATGCATCCTCTTCTCTCCTCTACATTTTAGAATCTCTAGGAGATAATCATCCTAAAGTAAAGCTTCTTAACCTGTGGGTTGTGACCCCCTGTGAAGTCTCATAGCTGAATGGGGAGCGTGGCACAAAAATATGATTTTCAGTAAATGTTTGATTTGTATACCTATTTTATATACCTATATATCCAGTCATGTAAAAATTTCAGGCAAAAAATAGTCACAAATCAAAAAAGTTTAAGAAACTGTGTCCTAGAGAATGCCCTTTCTGACCTTCCTTGGGGTTAGTGCTCTTTCCCTTCTTGGAGTACCTTATATTAATTTATCCACTTATGTGTAATATAAGTCTCTGTATGGGAAGGGACTTTTGTCTTTGTATCCCCACTGCCAATATAATGCCTTGCCTTGCCTAAACACATAATAAATACTTGTCAGAGAGAATCACATGGCTAGTGTATTTTCAAAATATTTATCAGGACCTTTGAGATTGTATATATTATATATGCTTATATAATATATATATATATAATTTATTATATATAACGAACATTTTATATATATTGTCAAAAATTAGGGGAAAAGTGCCCACAAATTTAGCATTATTATGGGGGAAATATCTTTGATTCTATTTTGGGCAAAATCTCATCATCTAGAATATCATATCACATCAACCAATCAATGAATTTTTATTGAGTACCTCTTAATGTGATTGGAAATGCTCTAGGTGTTATAAAGAATACAAAGAGATATAAGGTGTAATTGGTTCTTAACTTCAAGGAGCTCAAATTCTTGCTGGGAAGGCTGAAACCATCTACCTAAAAAGCTATGATAGAAGTCATTGAGTGATATGTTAGGTGAGCACCAAGTGAGATCCAAGAAGTAGAGTTGGAAGGGGCCTTCAGAGACTCCTAATCCAACCTTTTCATTTAATAGATCATGAACCTGAGACCAAGAGAGATGAAGGATCATACAGATCTTGAGCAGAGCTAGGGTATAAATGTGGTCCTTTGATTCTAATACATTCCTTCTCCCACTATGTGGGCATAGATCACTATGGGCTGGGGTGGTCAGGGAAGGCTTAACTGAGAGGGGAAAATTTAAGAAGTTTAAATATTTCAGGTGGAGCCTTGGAAATGGGGCTTTTGGAGTAAAAAGATCCTTAGTTGTTTTCAAGGAATTGTGTTGGGATTCAAACCTTCAAATCCAGTGCTCTTGTTACCACACTAGGCTGCCTTGATGGTAATTCTCAGTTCCCAATTATTCCTTTTTTTTCCCCATTTCTAGAGAGGGTTTAACCTTCTGTCACTCTCATACCCAGATATCAGGTTATACTGCTTTTCACCACATTCTGACTGAGTACTTGTGCCTGATGGAAGGAGCTGATGTGATGATTACAGCCTTTGGGAAAAGAGGACCCCAACTTTGGATGCCATGAGATTAGTTGAATAAATTTAAATGGGAATCATTTAGAGCAGGGTTTCTTAAATTTTTTTTTGTACCAGGGACCATTTTGAGAGTTTGATTATTTTTTAAAAGGATTAGTAATTGAAAGAAATGCTGTTAGTGAAAATAAAGATGTGATTTAATATATATATATATATATATATATATATATATTTAACTTAATCAACCACCTGAAATCTATCTAAGCACCTGATGGGTGACTGTAGACTCCAGATTAAGAACCCCTGTTTTAGAACAACAGAGACTTCACCAAAGTGGCTAGTAGGTATGTCCATAAGTAAACAAAACAGTTCAAAGAATAAAAGAATCAAGGTGAGAATAGATACTTCTAGTGAAACACCTACTCTTTCCCTTGACAAACTTATAGCCTAAAATCTTAAAAGGGTAATTTTGCTAAGAAACTACAAATTATGGTCACAGTAAGCCTTAAAGGGATACCCAGGAAGAGGCTACAGAGCTAGAATAGAACTGCCTTGGTGGTTTGATAATGACACTCCAAAGTGTGGCCCCCATTAGTGGACTTTTCACTACTATTCTAGGCCGATGGCTGGTGACTTTGTACAGCCCTCCCTCACTTAAATTCAATTCACCTACATGTCATGGTATCATCTCCCTGATGTCATGGACCTCTTTGAGAAGGAAGGATAAACAAGCATCTTTTTCCTTCCTACTTGACTTTGTAAGCTCAGGCCTCCAAATTGGACTCTCATCCCCTATATCATGGTTTAGCTGTTCTTCCACCCTTAGAACCCTTAAATCCTGCTCTGATTCCTACTTGATGCAGAAATACTTTACTCTGTGATCCCCAATGGTTTCTCCTTTCTGCTTCAGGATGTCTTATAATAATCTCTTTTTCTCTATCTTTGTCTGAGAGTGGTGGTTGAATAGAGAATGGTTGAGAGTGGGGAGAAACTTGAAAGTTGGGGCAGACCCACCAGCAAGCTATTGTAGTGATCATGGGGTGAGGTGGGGGCATTGTACTCTGGCACTGTCAGAGGAGATGAGGGGTGTATTTGAGAGATGTTGCCTTGGCAACATCTTAGATATGGGGGAGGAAGGTGAGAGATATTGAGAAATCCAGGATAACCCTAGATTGTGAGGAACTGGGAGGATGGTACAAAGGGTGGAAGATTTAAGGGAAAAGATGAGTTTTGTTTGAGATATATTGAGTTTAAGATTTCTATTGGACATCCAGTTGGAGATGTGTGAAGAACAATTGGAGATCCAAAATTGGCAATAGGCAGAGAAGTTCTAGCTTTATTCCTGAGCCTTTTTCTATCTGAATACTTTGATTTGTATAGAGATTTTGGTCCTTTCCTCTGATTGATCAGAGGAAATTCACGAGGCCACCCAAGTTCACTCCTTTTTTCCTCTCTGGGTTCTGTTCCTGATCCTTGGGAATTATTTCTCCATTATTCCTCTTTTTATGTATTGTTTTCCCTTATCAGAATGTAAACTCCTTGAGGACAGGAATTATATTTCTTTTCTGCTTGCATTTGTGCTTCCTGGGGACCTAGGGTGACAGGGATAGAATGAACTCTAGCAAGAAAACCCGAGTTTAAATTCATTTTCAGATGCCTACTAGCTGTATGACTAGGCAAATCACATGATGCTGCTTGCCTCAATTTCCTTCTCTGTAAAATGAGCTGGAGAAGGAAGTGGCAAATCACTCCAGTATCTTTGCCAAGAAAACCCCAGATGGGGTCATGAAGATTTAGACAGGAATGAAATGACTCAACAAGAATTCTCTGGGTTTTGTATGTTTCCTGGCATATAGTTCTTCATTAATATTTGGTGACTTTGGTTTGACCTATTTGCAAGTTTGAGGGCTTTGTTGAAGTGAGACTTTTCCCACTGCTCTAAACCAACACTGGCTTGGTGTAGACTCCCCTGTGACCAAGTGGCTCCCAAAGTGGGAATCTTTCCTGGATTCTGTTATCTTCACATCAACTCCTTTTGTGAGCCAGAAGCAGACTTTCTTGGGCCACCCACTGAGTTCCTATTTCCTGTCTATATCAAGTCTTTTGTGTCCAGCTCATTTGTAGAACAGTGGTCTTGGTTCAGGTTCTTAGCTCTGTCTGCTTCCCTAGGTTCTCCAATAATTCATCACTCAGATATTATTGGCAGAGTAGTGTCTCAGAATCCATTCATTACAGTTAGGGAATATTTTTTTCTTTTTAAATGCTAGCAGGAAAGATTTCCACCAAAGGAAAGAGGAGTATTTTTTTCTGTCAGCAAGTCAGTCAATAATCATTTATTGACATTATGAGCCATACACTGTTGAGCGTAAAAAAGGACAAAAAATTTAGTCCCTGTCCTGAGGAAATTATATTCTAAAAGTATATGTGACAACATGCAGATAACTGTATAATATATATATATATATATATATATATATGAAAAATGGAAGGTAATTAATTCAGTAAACATAATAAATGCCTACTATGTTCTAGGAACTGTTTTGAAGGCTGGGCATATAAAAAAAGGCAAAAGACAGTCTCTCAAGGAGCTTACAATCTAATCTTAGAGGGGGAGACACTAATGTGGTGGGAATCAGAAAAGGCTCTTAGAAAAGACAGAATTTGGGTTGAGTCTTAAAGAAGCCAGGAGGCAAAGGTGAGGAGAAAGAATATTCCTGTAGGGACATCAGCCAGTGATAAGTCACTAAGTCCAGAGAGTCGTGTACAAAGAACACAAATAAGACTCATGTTTCAGAATTATAGAGTATTTAGAGTGTAATAAAGAACAAGGACATTGGGAAGGTTATAAAGGGTTTTATAAGCCAAACAAAAGGTTTTCTAATCTATTTGATCTTAGAGGTAATAGGGAGCCACTGGAGTTTACTGAGTAAGGGAATGACATAGACTTGTGTGCTTTATGGAAAGAACTTTGGCAACTTTTTTGGGGTCAGGATAGACACCAGTTTTGAAGACCAGTTAGAAGACTATTTTAGAGGCCCAGGCAAGGTGGGAGGGCCACTCTCTGAGTAGAGAGAATAGAAATATAAGACAGTTTATGGAAGAAGAAAAACAACACGTGACAACATTTTGATAGTGCCAGAGAAGTTGAATATGTTATAAAAGGGTATCATAAGAGAATGGGGCTGGATGATACTCTTTAATGTAATAGGGAAACTTGGCAGAAGGAAGGATTTTAACAAAAAAGTGATGAGTTCCCTTTTGGAGCATGTTATCTCAATCCTTAATGTTTGAATGATTTCATAACAGTCAGCACTGTTTCCTAGGTTGCTAGTACCCATATGCCTCCACTGTCCTAGGCAGGACCATAGCATTAATTGAGTAACCTCTGCTCTGTCCTGAAATTCTTTCTTTTGCCCTTGACTCTGTACCTTTCTTTCTTTCCCTGCCAATGCATAATTATCTAGGAGATTGTCTGTGCTTTGAGAGTGTAAATGACAATCACTTTTCTGGGCTAAGTGAAAAGCAATGTTCTGTTATGTATTTATTATTCATTTTTCTCTTATTCATTTGCTTAACTATTCATTGATTCATTTTATCTATCTATCCATTTGTTTATAATGAACTTTAGAGATGGACACCATTGCACTGAAGCCCACTCTGTTTAGGCTTAGTGGACTGAGATTACATTGCATTTATTATATTATGTTATATTATAATTCGGCAAATGATTCTATTTAATCCAATAGGTCCTTAACTATGTGCAAGATACTTGGAATGCAAAAAAAATAAATAAATAAACAGGCTCTATCCTCTAGAAGATTTTCTTTTTTGGGGGAACAGGGGAGTCAATATAGGATTGTGCAAAGATTAGAAAATGATCATTTGCATAGATAGAAGGAACACTCATGTCTACAGGAATGTGGAAGGACTTCTCCTAGGGAGTGCTTTAATACACACCTGTTTTGAAGTAATTGAAGAAAGATAAGGATTCTAAGAGGAGAGGTGTGTGTGTGTGTGTATGTGTGTTTACAGGAAATTGGAGAGGGCTTGTTGAGTTTGGAGACAGTGACCAAGTGGACTATTTTGGCCAGAACACTGTCTGTGGGAAAGGGAATAATGTAAAATATCTCTAGAAACGTAGACTTTAGCCATATTGCGAAAGGCTTTAATTGCCCATAATAGTAATTATAATTGCTGACTTTTATAGTGCTAGGCACTATGCTAAGTGCTTTATGATTATGATCTCATTCCATCCTCTCAACAGCCCTAGGAGGCAGATTGTTCTCCTTTTACAGATGGGGAAACCAAGGCAAACCAAGATTAAATAATTTGCCCAGGGTCACCCAGTTTAGGAAGTGTTTCAGGTATGATTTGAACTCAAGTGTTACTGACTCTAAGCCCAGCGATCTCTCCACTGAACTGCCTAGCTGCACCTAGCTAGAGAGTTTGTATTTTTTCTGAGAGGCAAGATAATAGGCAGCCAGTGCAAAAATCTGGTTGGAAGAAGGAGGGGGAAAAGGAGTGCTTAAAACAAATAATTCAAACTTTCTGATCTATTCCTGAAAATAAGTTGTAAAGTCCAAACTTCCAAATTCTAGGGAAGGGGACTAAATCTGCAGCCAGTGAAGACAGCCACAGTCACCCTCACCATTGTGCCGGAGGCTGGCTCTCCTGCCTTATCTTAGTGTTCCTGTTCAGCTTCTCTTTGACTTCATTATCCCATTCTTCCCTTCCCCCTCCCCAAGACACACACTCTGGCTTTCTCTCTAAGGCAGCTTCCACTAAACTTAATTACCCTTGCCTCTAGCCTCTGTGGTAGGAGATACAGAGGCTAAAATGAGGGCAGATTATTAATAAAGATGTTTGGCCCCTGTTAATTTGTCTATCAGTGGTATACCAGGCTCCTACTGCCTAAAGAGGGAAGTATTATTACTATTAATAATTATTGCAGACATTTTAAAATTGAGGTTTGGGTAGAAATGGTACTGTATCATTGATTTTATTGCTATAATAAATCACATTTGTATTCTAATTTGTGGCTATGAAGCATTTTTCTCAGAACAACTCTGTGAAGTAGGAATTTTCCCCCCACTTTTTAAAATGAGGAAGTTAAGGTGAGAGGGAGACTCAGGGCTTTGCCTGAATCAGACAGGTAGAATTGGGACTTACTTACTCAGGACTTTTGCCCTCAAGTCTGACCCCATAGGTTTTTTTCTCTCTAACCCTTGGGAGCCCAGCTCTGGAGATGTGATGGGTATGGTAGTGGTCACCCTAAAAGCCCCCACAATCCAGTTTGGGAGACAAAACTGCCACTCAAGAACTCTCAGGCAGCCAGCCTCTAATTATATGTCAGCTTGAGCAGGAAACAAGTGAAATACTGCATCTAAGTGCTATCGTTGTTATTCAGTCATTCAGCATACCAAAACTGTCCATAAAGTCTTCTTGGCAAAGGTACTGGGGTGGTTTGCCATTTCCTGCTCCAATGGTAAGTGCTATAGGAAAGCAGAAGGAGGGGTGAGTATGGACTGGATTGATTCGGAAAGGTGAAAATGATAATGATGATGCTGTTGTCAGAAGGGAAGGAGGACTTGCTCTTGAGCTACTGACAACTGGTATTTGACTCGGAGAGTGTTTGAAAGAGTGTTGCTTCCTCACTGGGCCTTGAAAGATGAATAAAAATAGGCTAAGGAGAGAGTATTAGGGCAGGCACTCTGGATGGTGGTCTTCAGATGTCTCCTGCATGTTTCCTATCTCCCCTCCCTCAATTATATTATTCCTTCTTTCTTCTTGCTCAGATATCTGCTCTCTTCTCTTTTAATTCAACTTAGCTAAAGCCATGGAAACCAGTTTAGCATATTCAGAAATGGTAGCTGAATCCTCTCTCTTGGGAGGGTGGGTGGGGAATGGAGAATTGGAGAGTTTGGTGGCAGAAACTAGGAAATTAATTGGAATGTCTGAGCCATAAAGGACTTCTCCCAAAGAGCAAGCCTTCAGTCACCTTTAGCTTCCTAATGCTTTAAGACAGGTATTAAATCAGCTGTTCCCCAAACCAAACCTATTTCTCTTTTATATTTGAAGCAAACTTGGGGAGCTACATGAATACTTTCTCTAAACTGAGGACTGTCAATCAATCAACATGTATTATGTACCAGGAACTGTCCTAGGTGCTGGAGATTAAAAAGAGGCAAAAGAGAGATCCTACCCTCAAAGAGTTTACAATCTAATAGAGCAGACAACATGTAAACTCCTTAATCTAACATTCAAGAGCCCCCCATAATCTTTCTCCATTCTACCCAATCAATTTTGTTATTCCTTACTCCTCAATATATGTTCTCCATTCTAAGCAAGTCACTTACCTTAGTATTTGTTCCCTGAATCCACACTCATGCTTATATTCACTTTGGTTTTCTGTGACCTTCACATGAAATTACATTTCTCCTCTCTTCTCATGTAAATCTTTCTCATTCTGCAGGACCCAGATCTTGCTCTGTACCATTCTTCAGTGACCCCTTTCTTTTCTCACCTTCTGTAGAACAGTAGACTTGGATTCAAATATTGAATTTACCACTTGTGTGGCCATTAACATCTGTGAGCCTCTGTTTCTTCATCTATACATGGGAGATAATAATACCGGTGGTGTTTACAGGATGGTTGTGAGAGGTTCATTCTTAGTTACTGAGGACTCCTCAAAGGGTTTATGTTTATGTGGTTTATATCTACTGATAGTTAGCATTTTAAACATTAAAGATGATTAAAAAAATTAAAACTGTATTCATTAAAATAACTATAATAAACCTATTACCTGTTAATTGAAATAACATTTTAAATAAGAAGCAATTATTTTTTATTTAGGGGAGGAGGTAAGGAGAAGAGAGGGAGAAAAATTTAGAACACAAGGTTTTGCAAAGATGAATGTTGAATACTATTTTTGCAAGCATTTTGAAAATAAAAAGCTATTATTTTTTTAAAAGCAACTATTTTCCCAAAAAAAATTAGTGAGCAGAGTAGACTTGCTTAAATTTTTTTTTATAAATCTCTTTAATATCTGGCTTAAAAATAAGACAGCTGGATTCTCTTATCTGCTTCTTCATTCAGTCTGTTGAGATATGTTGTTTTAGTTGAAGTATAAGAAGAAAAATTGGCCTCACACAGATATATAGTTGGGAAAAGGAGTTTTTAATAGTCAAATAATGTCTTAATATTATTATAAAAATAATTTCAACCTCACAAACCTCCTGAAAGGATTTTTGGACCTCCAGGAGTTCTACCAGGGCCACCCATGACTTTCTGTTTCTTTGGAATTAATTCACCTTTTGCCAGTACAACTCAACAAACATTTATTTTATTTTTTTTAATTGAATTTTATTTTTAAAAAATTCAACATTCATTTTTTCTCCATCAGTCCCCACCTTCTTCAATTCCCATCCTACTTCTACTCCATGGAAAAAAAGAAAAATAAAACCTTATAACATATATGCCTCAGTAAGCAAAACAAATCCCCACATTAAGTATATCTAAAAATTTTCATCAAACATTTATTTCGTCCATATTGTATGCAAAACTCTGTGATCAGTACCTGAGAATTTAATATGGCTGCCCTTCAGGAGCATACAGCTTTTAGTGGAATGAGACATGGACACAAATTGAAGAGGAGAAAGAAAAAATGAGAAGGAAGAGGAAGATGATAATGGCAAATCACTAGTATTTTTGTCAAGAAAACCTCATGGACGGTATGGTCCATGAGGTCACAAAGAATCAGATATGATTGAAAGATAAGAACAAGCAATAATAATAATAACTAGCATTTGCATGTCACATTAAGGTTTATAAAGTACTTTACATACTTTATCTCATTTGATCCTTACAATAACTCTGTGAGGGAGATGTTACTATCATCTCCATCTCCATTTTATAGATGAAAGTTTTTTGCTCAGTTTCTGAGGCTGAGAATGTAAGCTAAATGACTTGCCTTGATGTATGCAGCTAGTAAGTATCTGAGGCAGGATTTAAAAAGTGGTCTTCTTGAGTCCAGCATTCATTGCAATGTGTCACCTGGATGCCATAAAACTAACCTACTATATTTCAAAACAGAAAATGAGAGTGTAAGAGAGGCACAGGTGATGGATGGACTATGGGAGAATTTGGAAAGCATAGATTGCTTCCAGGTAGAGGGAATCATGGATGAAGGGGACATTGGAATTGACTAAATGAAAGAATGATATTTCAATTTTAATAACAACCAATTTTAGCGATTAGGAAAGTATTACTGCTACCTTTACTCAGTCATTAAGCCTTTAATAAGAACTATGTTCTAGACACTGGGCTAAGTACTGGGCATAGAAAGAAAGGCAAGAGAATCCCTGCCCTTGAGAATCTCACAATCTAATTAATTGTGTCTGAATAAAAAGTGATTTTAGAAGAATCATCTACTCCCAGTTCCAATTCCCTTCTGTAAAGGAATAGGTAATCAAAAATTAGCTGGAGTAATTAATTCCTTACTCAGGAAATACTTTTGGCCTGGGATTCAGTGATATTGGGAATGCATACCTTTTAATCGTACTTGGGGCAAGCTCTCTTATAAGAAAATTCATTAGAATCCTAAATTCTCAAAGAAATTAGGAATTGGAGTCATCTTTTGGACTTAGATCTCCTCCTTTAGAGCAGTGTTTAGTGGGATGCAATTTGTCAGTTATTGTAGTGGGAAGGGCAGAGAATAGAAAACATTTAGCAGAGTTGGTGTTTAAATATACTTAAAAGATTAGCAGTGTTTGGTAAGAACAGATCCAGTAATTTATTAAGAGCAAAGAAATTGAAGCTACAAAAATTCCTTAGAAATGTCCAAGTTAGCCATTTCCTATTGTACCAAGTCAGAATTCCTTTGTCTGGTATTTAAGACCTTCCACACTCTGGTTCTACCTAATTTTAATACCTACCTAATAATACCTGCTTAATTTTCTTCACTTCTTCAGTTTCTTAGGTTTGAGATGTTAAGTGACTTTCCCAAGATCACACAGCTATTAAGTATAAGAGGCAGGGTTTGTCTCAGACTATACTATTTAGCAGTTATTTATACATGTAGGTTAGCTTTGTAAATTGGGAAAAGGCAAAGGGGGAAAGGATTGTGATAGGGGAAACCTTTCTCAGGAACTCGTGAAAGTACCCTATTTAGATAGCTACTATAAAACTGACTTGGGTTTTTAATATCAAATCTGGTTAAGAATCCTGTTTTTCTGTTTTACGTTTCTCACAGTAGCTCTCAACCCTTGTTACTGCCAAGGAAGATTTACTGAGCACCTATTATGTGATCTTCAGGGTACTAGGGACTATGCCCCATAGGTCTTTATAGAGATTAAAGAAGACAGAAATCCTTTCATTGAGGAGTTTACAGTCTAATTTCCACCATTCCTCAGCAAATTAAACAGCATCTGTGTTGACATTTCTTTCTTAACTTAATGGTTTATTTAGCTGGTGGCTGCTGTTGGGTTATAGTCAATCCAAATGATATTGTTTGCTTCGCAAAATTGTTTACGTTTGTTCTCTTCTTCCCAAAGCTAATAGGTATTGACTATTTTTTTTAAATGCCCTTTAGATTTCCTGAAATCTCAATGAAGCTGGCAGCTAATGGTTAAATAGTTTTAGACTGAAAATAGAAATGTCAAGAGGCACCAATTTACTAAAAGTCACTAAGCACTATTTAATTAGTTGATCTCTGTATAAGTGTATTTATGAATGTTAAGAGTTTAAAAATTAAGCCAGGAGGAGGGAGGTGTACTGGAAAGAATGAACCATAGACTTTGAAACTGGACTGCAGTCCTAGTTGGGACACTGGCTGTTCCATCATGGGCAAGTCACTTGCCTATCCAAGCCTGGTTCTCTCTCTGTGGTAAAACTGAGGAAAATAATCCACTACTGCTCAGGGCTTTCAGTTGGAAGTGGCTTTGTAAACCTTAAAGTTCCATATCCATGTGAGCTGTTATTAAACAGTAGGTAATGGCCACAGCAGAGAAGCAGCATTTCCATTTGAGCAAGATAAGACTCAATTACTGATATCCTTTCATTTATATAATAAATATGTTTCTAAAATTACATGTAAATCAGTTTTTAAGCTTATCTAAAATACATTAGAGGCTCTTGGGATTTGAACCCTTTAGTAGAACAATAAATACTATTGTTTTAAGAATACTTAGCCCTCGGGGCAGCTAGGTGGCCGTAGTGGTTAGAGCACCAGCCCTGAAGTCAGGAGGCTCTGAGTTCAAATCTGATCTCAGATACTTCCTAGCTGTGTGACCCTGGGCAAGTCACTTAACCCCAATTGCCTCAGCAAAAAGCAAAAAAAAAAAAAAAAAAAAAAGAATACTTAGCCCTTAACTTGTCTATTTTTTTAAACTAGATATTCATGTTCTTCAGGCAGAATAAATTTGTGTGTCATAACATACATTTATGTATGTTATGTTTATAGAGACATTTTGCATACTATATATGTTAACTAGGTCTAATCTCCCTATGAAATATAAGATATGACATTCTAACACATTTTTGGAAGTTCAAGAGAGGCATTTACATCTTAGGACATTGAAAACTGGGTCTTGAATATATAAAGATTAGGGTTCCATTTCTCTTAATTTATACTAGTGGAGTGATCCTGGGGAAATCACATAATCTCTACTGCCCTAGGCAACTCTTGGACTATGAATTGTGGATGTTCATGGGAGGAGATGATTTCTACCCTGAGAAACCCCTATAGGGATAAAATCTGGAGTTTTTAAAAAAATACAAAAAGCAAAAAAAGCTAACTGAAAAAATAATGCAAACTTATTACTTACTATACCATATTATAATATTATCAATGAATTATTATTATTGTATCATTCATTATAAATGATTAACAAATTATAAATAAATGATTAACAAATCCTAAGTAATGATGAGTTGTTTAAATTATCAACCAGTTAATGAATTGACCAATTAATTTCCCCTGTAATTTACCACTAACTTGAGTTGTCTTTAGTTATGTTATTATTATATATACGTGATAGGGTTTTTTTTTCTGTTCATGGATATATTCTATTGAAGCCTATGGGTTTCTCTCATTTTTAAATACATAAAATAAAATAAATAAGATTACACAAGAAATCAATTTTGTAATATAGTTATCAAGGTACCAAAAGTATTCACAACTTCACAGACCCCCTGGTTAAGAATTCTTGGACTGAAGGATTTTTTTTAGGTTCTTTCTAGTCTAATTCCCATGATTCTATGACATAATTGTCTGACATAGACATAATTGTGATTCCATGAGATTCAGGTCTGGTCCTTATAGGGAGAGGAGTAAGTACAGCCATGGATAGATCCCTTTTCATCCATACTTTGCTATTGTAAAAACTGACAGTAATTCACTTCTTCATTTTGAAAGCCCATGCTGTAGCAAATCCAAACTATACCTTTAACACTAGAGCGTAAAGCTAAAGGATTACAGTTATCTTTGGAGTTGAAAGGAATTGCCATCTGTTAGGTTTGAGACAAATTAGATAGTATTTTCAAAACTCACATTGGTAAATGCATATTTTTAAAAAATTGTGATTCTTTCCTTTATCCTTCCCTGATCTTGCTATTATACTTTGCAAAATGATTTGACTCAGATGTATTAAAGAGAAACAAATCTCTAACGTGGTGCTCAGCCTCTCTGTGGATTATGCCCTCTGTGGGGAAAGGAACAGAAGGGGTACAGGGACTATTCCAATTTGAACAACTATGGTCCTTCCTGTGGATACTATGGAAGGAATGGGGCCATTTCAGTGCCATACCCCCTACCACCCTGCCAGCAGCTGGTTTTCACATATCTGAGTTTCAGCAGATCTTGAGAATGCTTTGATGAGCATTCTGTCTTTATTTGAAAACCCATGTGTAATTCTCAGAGAAATTTAACCATATGTATTTAATTAATATTCACTTAAATCCACAAATGTTTTATTATTATTATTGTTGTTGTTGTTTTTAAAAATCCATGTGATGAATAAGTCTTGGGAATAAGCTTTCTTAAAAACAAGAACAATATGTCTAGTGAGAGGAAAATTTTGGTAGTATCTTAGAGGACCCTCAATTGGGTTTTGGTCTTTAACTGGTTGGGAGCCAGAAGGTTCTTATTGGGAACTTCTTGTGATGGAGGCATTATTATTCAAACTGGACTCTTCCCAAAATACTATCCTTTTCTATCAAACAGTTGTTGTGGGGCAAAACCTTCTGTGACTTTATTCAAAGTCTCTTCCCTATGCTTCCCTATGCACATTCTCCCTCCCTGCCCCCACTAGTTCTGTTCTTCTTTTCTGCTTCAACATTCTCTTATCCCCCACTCCAATTTTGGGGAAAAACAGCCTGTTTAGGAAGAAGAGTTAAATTAAGTGCCTTGGCTGGAATTTCGAAAGAACTAGAAATAGAATTTTTGACTCTTGACTTCCACACCCCAATCCCCAAATCAAGAGACCACCCACTAATGTGCTGGGCTGCCTCAGATTGCTGAGCTCTTGCCATATTTTTCACTTTAGAAAATACAGCCTGGCCCAGATAAAGTTCCCCCACCCCAGTTCTCTTTCACCTTCAGTAAAAGTTTAGGAAAAATCAATTAAATTGTATGAGTGTGGTTAGCAGAGAGAACTGAGAGGCACAGTTTGGTAGGAACTACAGCAAAGCCAACCCTCCACTTGGTTCTAACTGTATAATCATTACTACCCAAGTTAAATAGATTTGGGGGAAAAAGAAATAGGAGACAGGAGGAGAGCTCAGTGCCTAACCCTATCCAGGACAATTACTCCCTTTTGTTACTATCTGGTTTCCAAGTTGGGATATATTTATTGAGGATCTTCAGGGGTGGGATGAATTCTGGTCTTTAGGCTCCATCAATAACTAACTTCCCTTGTCATCTCAAGGTCTCAGGCCAAAAGAATCTACCTGGGAGAGGGAAAGAGGTAATTATTATCCTGCCCAACTTGGGCAATTGTTAAATTACCTTTTTACTTCTGAGTGATAGACAGGAGCAAAGGCTAGAGTTGAGAGACCAGGAAAAGGAAGGAAAAAGGATCTAGCTAGAAGAATACTTTTCTTTTTTTCCTTGAAGACAGGGATGGTCTAATTCCATGGATCCTGAAGCAACACTAGCATGACCAAGTGGAAAGGTTAGTCCGTTGTATTTGAGACCATGGTTCAATCCGTGGCTTTGCTCTTCACTACCTTTGGGATCCAGATAGCTCTGGAGATGAAATCGAAGCTGGTGACTTTGCACAGCCCTTCCTTCCTCAAATCCAAGTCACCTCGCTGATGCCATGGAAGGACAAACAACAACAATAATAATAACTTCCCTTCCTTTCATGTTAATTTCTTCTTCCATAAAATGAAGGGGTTGGGCTTGATCATGCCAAAAGGACTCATCCAACCCTAAAAATATGAATTCTTAGAGATAATTAGTCCAACCCCCTTATTTCACAGAAGAGGAAACCAAGGCAAGAGAATCAAAGACTTCTCACTACAGTTGTATCATTTTTTTATTTCCTTTGTGCAGATAAGAAAACCAGCTCAAAGAAGTTTTTAAAGTAGAAATACAAAAGGAGTAGGAAATCACTAATGAAAAGGCATATATGATGCTTATGGTGGCCCTTTTTGTAGTAGCAAGAAACTGGAAACTAAGTGGATGTCCATCAGCTGGAGAATGGCTGGAAAAGCTATAGTATATGAATGTTATGGAATATTATTATTCTGTGAGAAACGACCAGCAGGATGATTTCAGAGAGGCCTGGAGATACTTGCATGGACTGATGCTGAGTGAAACAAGCAGAACCAGGAAATCATTATACACAGCAACAAGACTATATGATGATCAATTCTGATGGACGTGGCTCTCTTCAACAATGAGATGACTCAGGCCAGTCCCAATGATCTCATGATGATGAGAACCTCCTATACCCAGAGAAGGGACTGTGGGAACTGAGTGTGGACCACAACGTGGCATTTTCACTTCTTTTGGTGTTTGTTTGAATTCTATTTTCTTTTTCATTTTTTCCCTTTTTGATCTGATTTTTCTTGTGTAGCAAGATAATCTTTTTTGTTAAAGCTTTTTATTTGCAAAACATAGGTAATTTTTCAACATTGACCCTTGCAAAGCTTTCTGTTAAAAATTTTTCCCTCCCCCCCACTCCTTCCCCTAGATAGCAGGAAGTCTAATACATGTTAATTATGCTAAAGTAGCAAGATAATTATATAAATAAGTATGCCTATATTGGATTTAAATATATATTTTACCATGTTTAACATATATTGGATTACTTGCCATCTAAGGGAGGGGATGGGGAGAAGAGGAAGAAATTGGAACACAAGTTTTTGCAAGGGTCTATAGTGAAAAATTATCCTTGCATGTGTTTTGAAAATAAAAAGCTTCAAGGAAAAAAAAAGAAAAAGTATCTGAGGTTTGGAAATACTTCATTGATTAAATCTGAGGATGATTTGAACTGGACTCTCCCTAAAAACTTTTTTTTCCCTGAGGCAATTGGGGTTAAGTGACTTGCCCAGGGTCACACGGCTAAATTGGAATGTTAAATGTCTGAGACCAGATTTGAACTCAGGTCCTCTGACCACATAGGGCTGGTGCTCTATCCACTGCACCACCTAGCTGCCCCTACCTAAATACTCTTAAAAGGGGAATCTCCATACATTCCCTGGAATGACTATAGATAGCTAGATGAGACGCTTCCAATTGAAAAATGAAGACTATCAAGTCATTCCCTGGTCCTAGAGATTTTATGTATTTATGTAAATAATTTATGGCATTTATGTAAATAAAATAGCTGCATGATTCACTCTTTCTTTTCATCTGAGCCCTTTGTGTGTACTAACATAATGAATAGGAGAGAAGAAAATAAGTGAAGTGAAGAAGTAAGCTGAACCCTGCTACATCATCCAGTCTTTGCAGAACGAGTTCTAATCTTCTCCCTCCATCCCCTACCCCCTACGTGCACACAGGTATGTAGACATACCAGCTGAGCTTGGCTTTGCTTACCTATAGTAACTGAAATGCCTGATAAGCTCCTGATGACTCAGTAGAAGTATGATACCCAAAGGGTGGATTAAGAAAGCAACAGCTCTGGGGAATACCATCCTTCATTCATAGGACTTCCTTCTTCACTGGAACACTCTATGGTGGAGTTATTCTTATGCATCAAACCCTGTGTTCACTCAGTTTAGCTGGGGAGAAGGAAAAAATAAGAACAGTTCCTTGCTTTCAAGGAGTTTATGTTCTCTCTTTGATGAAACAACACATATAAATGAGGACATACAAGGTAAATACAGTACAGATGGAAAGAATGGTAGTAGCAGCTGGGATGGTCAAGAAAGGCCTCCTGGAGGAGGTGGTGTTCTAGCTGAGTCTTAAAGGAAGCTAGACATGATAAGAGTCAGCAATTGGCAGGGAACATCTTCCAGCCATGAGGAACAGGATGTGCAAAACCACAAAAAAATGGGAGATGAGTCCCAAATTGGCTAAATTATAGAAAACATGGAAGGAAGGAATAGAAGATTTGGAAGGGACCAAGTTGTGAAGAGATTTAAATGCCAAAGAGAGGACTTTAAATGTGGTCCTGGAAAGTAATGGAGAGTTTAATGAGCAGAGGTATTCCAGATTTATACTTTATTTAAAGTATAAATTCCAGATTTATACTTTAGGAAAATGACTTTGTTAGCAGCATAGAAAATAGATTGGGGGAGGGGGAGGAAGACCAATTAGGAAACTATGGTATTAATCTGGCAAGAGATAATGAAAGCCTAAACTAGAGTGGTGGCTGTATTTGGAGAGGTAAAGATAAACAGGGAAAGAGGCTGTAGAAAGAGACATGAGAAGATTTGGTAATATATTGGATTTGTGGGGAGACAAAAGTTGAGGATCCAGGATGCAAAGCTGAGTGAGAGGGAAGGATGATGGTACTCTTGACATTATTGAGCAAGTCCATAAAAGAGGAGGTATTTTGGATATAAATGATTTATTCTTTCTTTGTAAAATTTTATTTATTTTATAACACAAAACAAGCATTTCCATAACATGGTAGAATAAAAAAAGTTTGCACATGCTGTTGAACAACTTGCTGTTCATTTTAAATATATAATAAAGTTATCATGTAAATGTCTTTTTTTCCTTTCCCTTCCCCCTCCCCTACACATGGCTACCATTAGACACAAATATGCATACAAACACACAAATACACACACACACACACACATATATATGTAAAATCATTCTATACATACTTATATTTATTAGTTCTTTCTCTGGATGCAGATAGCTTTAGGTTTGGTGCTTTATCCACCACACCAACTAGCTGCCCTATAATGCTTTTCTAAAATCAGTCATTCATGTGCATGTTTAGCCTATATTGGATTGCTTGCTGTCTTGGAGGAGTGGAGGGGAGAAGGGAGTGAGAAAAATTTGCAACACAAGATTTTGCAGGGGTGAATGCTGAAAACTATTTTTGCTTGTATTTGGAAAAAATAAAATCATTCATTCTTTCTTGAACATGTTGATTTTGAAATGCCTCTGGAGCATTCAGTTTAAAATGCCCAACTGGAAGTTGGTGATAAGATACTGGTGCTGTGGAGAGAGATTAAGGCTGATTAAAATATATATCTGGGAATTATCTGCATAAGGATGATAATTAAATCAATTAAACCAAATTGTTTCACCAGGTCAGAATGAAAAGAGAAGAGGGCCCAACCCAAAGATTTGGGGAAGTCCTATGGTTAGTGATTGTAATGGGTGAGGAGCCAGCAAATGAGACTGAGAAAAAGCAGTCAAGTAGTAGGAAGAGAGTGGGAGAGAGTAGTGTGAAGAACTGAAAAATGAGAGAGTATATAGGATGAGAGATTGGTCAGTTATGTCAAAAACCACAAATAAGTCAAGAAGATTAAGAATAGGAGGTAGGATTTGTCAATGAAGAGATTGCTGTCAACTTTGGAGAGAGCAGTTTCAATTGAATGATGTCACAAGCCAGATCAGTAGAGGGTTTAGAAGAGAGTCAGAAAATAGAAAAGTGTCCCTTTTTCAAATCCTTTTGTCAAGGTCAGTCCCTGGAAAGAGAAGGGGACCTAGATGATGACAATTGATAAGCCTGGATGAGAATGGCTTAGACATGTTTGCAGGCACAGGGAAGTAACCAGGAGACAGGAAGAGATGGAAGATTAGATTACAGTGGTGGCCACTCTGCTGCAGAAGATAGGTTGAGATGAGATGAAGGGTCAATAGAGAGGGATTGGTCTTTGCAAAGCAGAAGGACCACCTTAGAGACTAGTCATGATGAAGATAATGGGATGCTATGAGAAGGAAGTGTGAGATGAGGAGGAGAAGGGGTAACTCTGCAAATGGCCTCAGTTTTTGGGGTGAAACATGAATAGAACTTCTCAAGAGAGATGGTAGAAAGAGAGAGAGAATGGACGAGGAGGCTTGAGGAGAGAAGAAAGGGTTTGAAACAATTGCTGTGGTAAATAGAATAAAGATTCAGGTTGTAACATATTGATGACATGATTAAGCCTTGACCTTGGTTGGGGGAACTTTATGAAGTTTACAGGATATGAGAAGTATATCATACAATGTACAGAATATTTATCTTTGAAGGCAGGGATGTTTAAAAAAAATTGCCTCTGTAATCTCAGTTCCTAGTGCAGGTCCTGGCACATAGTATGTGCTTAATGCTTGTTGAGTCAAATTTTATGCCTGAACTACTTCCTCTCTGAACGCTTTTCCAATTGTTTTATTCTACAAGATCTTCTCTCTCCTGAGAACTCCCAGCAGCCCTCAGAAGTTCATTCTTATTCATTCTTCTTGTTCACATCTCTTTAAGATTTATTGCTTTTCTCTCCCCAGCTAGACTGCATTTCTTGGAAGGTAAGGATGATACTTTATTCCTTACCTTTCTGTATCCACCACAGATCAAGACCCATAAACGTTGGCTGATTATTGCCATTGATGGCACAGATATTATATCAAAATTAGATTTTGGTGCCCACCAGGAACTGGGTGATTTTTGGCAGCTGGTCTGTGGGGTGAGATTCAAGTAATTTGTTCTGATTTATTAGAGATCTTGGCAATCAGTCTCACAAAAATTCTTTAATCAGATTAGCTCATTTTTAATAACCAGAGTTCTAACCAAGTTTATTCTGTATGGGAGCCGACAAATCTTAATTGCTAATGCCAATCATCTCTGTGCGGTACCATTGAAGATCTTTTCAATTCTCGCCCACCTCAGTCCTAAAGGCCATGATTCAAACAGGGTTCTGGGGAGCAACTCTCCCCATGTGTGCTGTTCACAAGTCATTAAAAAAAATTCCACCTTCTTTGTTGGTCTTGATTGCTACTGAAGTCATGCTGACTGTTCTTCAGCAGGGGTAGGTTATGTATGTATTAACACTCCAGTCTGAGTTGCTCAGCAAGGATCCCAGTTCCAGATTGAGGCTGTTAGTTATGATTATGATAAATATCTATCTGGATGAAAAAATGGAAGGTACTCAAATATGTGGATATTAGGCAATGTGTAGACTAAACATCTCTATTCTTAAAACAATCTTTAAGGTCTAGAATTTTATGGCAAAATTTATCATCTCACTTAGGAATCCAAGTGAAGGAAAAATAGAATTATTCGACTTTGAGTCTTGAAGACCTGAGTTCAAGGCTTCTCTTAGAAACTAGCTGGGTGGCCTTGTCCAAATCACCTAAATTTTCTCCTAAACTATCTGCCTATTTCTAATACCCACTTTCTTCCTTTCTGATTCCCTCAATACTTACTCTATACTTTGAATATTTTCTAGCACTTATTTGCAAGGAAAAAGAGAATATTCAAAAATAATACAGAGTAAGGGAATTAATTATCTGTATTTATTATCTATAGAAATAATTATGTATCTGTCTAATTTTAGACTAAGTGGCAACTCTTTCTAAGTTAATCCTTAATTGAAGTTCCCTAGCATGTGGATCTTTGTTTGGCCAAGAACGTTATTCCATATTATTCAGCTTTCATTCCAGCAAGGAATGGAATCTTTTATCCTAGAGCACCAGCAGCTATTTTGAGGGTTTATCTACCTGAACTTTTGAGGTCATTGGTTCATTCTTCTAATCTTACTTTTAACCAATAAAAAAACTTCCTTATTGAATTAATGGAGTAAGTAGAGCGATTCAGTATGCCCCTACATGACTTAGCTAAGGAATATTCTTGACCTCTCTCCACAGTGAGTAAAAATACTAAAAGTTTTTCTCATTAGAATAATTTGAACCCATGCATAGGTCACTCCTATATAAGCACCCCATTTTTACATATATTTAGGGATCTAATTCCTTGTGCCTTGTCTACTACCTTCTCTTTGCTTACAAGTTATAGTGGGTGCTGTCTCAATCTGTACCCAATTTATTTCAACCGCCACAAAATGTAGGCTATTACCACACAGACACAAAGAAAATCTCAAACCACCATAAAAAAAACAAAACAAAACAAGATAAAACAAAGTAAGAATCTTTGCACTTTTCATAAGAAGCAATTAAGGAATTATTGAGCTGATTTGTGTGGGTGGAAAATGTTTAAGTTTGTTCATTATTAGAGCTGATCAGTCTTATTACATTAAGGACAGAATTAAAGAAAGAGTTGTGGTCTTGGCAGTTTTGTGATGGGTCTTTGGAATGGTCCAGGTGACTTCCTGTCCCTGACTAATTCCTGGATGGTGGTGGAGGATATTTATAGTTTTTGAGGTCTCTGGTGGTAGAGTGTGATGAAGGGGTGGGGAGTTGGGAAGGAGAAGGTAAAGTCCAGTCCAGCTTCCCTCTTGCAAGCTAGGATTCTTTTTTCCCTAAATGTTGTTGGGGATGGTGACGAGCTGGAAGCAAAGGGGAAAACTTACAGAAAAGCATCTCAGGAAGAAGGAAGTGGGGTTGGTAGTGAGGGGGGCAGCTAGGGAAGAAAGAAAGAAAATACTCTCGGATTTATTTATACAGGAATCAAAGGAGCCTGCGATGAACAGATCCTTTTTCTGACTGTTAGCAATCATTCAGCTAAGTGAAAGTCTATCACTCATCTAATGAGAGGTTAAGGCTTGCTCAGCTCTTCCTAGCCTTTGAAAGACCTGGGGGAAGGAGGTGGGGAACCTGTTTGTCCCTGCCTTGTGTCTCCTCTGAGATTTCAAAACTGGGTAGTCCCCCTCTACCTTTTCCAAAGAGCTACCCATTCTTCCTCTTGGTAAACCTTGACCATCTCCCCTTTCCTCCCTTTGTTTCCTCTCAGAATTTTTTCAGTTTCCAACAGAGGGGTGAGTATGTCCATTAAAATAATGTCTATTAAAATACCTGTGATAATGAACTTAGATCCTATATCTTAGAAAGGACAAGAAATCGATCGTCAAGGTCTCATAGTGGGTATGGGTGATGGTATGGTGGCAGGAGAGACCTCTCCCCGATAGAACTCTACCTCCTCACTGACAACCCTGACAGACATCCCTGTGGCCTTTCAGGGGCCAGTAGGATCATATCTACAGTTGTGTCTAAAATTGCTTTCTTTCTCTAAGGGTAAGGTCATAGAGTCATGGATTTAGGTCAGGAATGATCCTCAGAGATCACCTAGCCCCAGTCTCATATTTTATAGATGAGGAAACTAAGATCCAGGGAGGAGAATGATTATGAAACATTGTTGCAGTCTTGAAAAAGCTATATAGATGTCAGGGATTATTATTATCATTATAACTAAATTAGTGACCTAGTCAAGGCCAAATAAAATAGAAAAGACAGGATTCAAAAAATCCAAGTCTGTCTGAGCCTAAATCCAACACTCTTTCTAGGTGGCACAGTGGACAGAGCACTGGGCTTGAATTTTGGAAGAACTGAGTTCAAATCCAGTCTCAGATACTTACTAGCTGTGTGAACCTGACTAAGTCTCAGTTACCCTTTGTCTCAGTTTTCTTCAGCTGTAAAATGTAGGTAATTTTAGCATCTATCTTTCAGAATTGGTGTGAGGCTCAAATGAAAGTATGTTTGTAAGACAGTTAGCACAATGCCCGGCACGTTGTAGGTGCTTAATAAGTGTTTCTTGTCATTATTGTTGCATCATGCATGTCATAGGTGGGAGGACCAAATAATGGCTTTTTATGCTAGTAAAGACCTTTATGCTTTCTAAAGGTAGGGAGTAAACTGGAAGAAATGCTTGGAAAAGAAAATGGTTCTCATTGCCTCATTTGAGGCTTTTAGAAATTCTGGGAGGTCAATTAGGGGTAGAGTCCAGCCCTTCTAATTCTTGATTCAGTGTTCTAGCATTGCTTCTAGCATTACTGCTATAAGAGTAGGGAATAAGAGGAAAAGCAGAAAAACACACAAAGAGAATTCTGAAAAATATGAAAAAGAGTGTCAGCATGGGGCCCTCATGGTATGATAGAACCAAGGAACTCCTATCCAGGCATCTTGGATGATTGTTAATCCAAATGTCAAAGAAGTCATTTCAATGAATATGTTACTAAGTAGTTTTATTGAATAGCTTTAATGTGCCCAGCAATGTGCTAGATTGTGCGGATGGAATACAGAAGAAAATGAATTGTCTCCATATGGAAGAAGTTTACCCTTGATTGAAGATGTAAGACTAACATTTGTGAAAGTGTTAACTATTCTGTTAAAAATAATAATGGTTGCCATTTTTATAGCACTTTAAAATTCACAAAATACTATGTGTCAAGTTATCAGCAAGTATTTGTTAAGGGCCTCCTAATCTAATTCAATCCAATAAACATTTATTATGTGTTTGTGCCAGATGCTATATTGGTCACTTAGGATACAAATATTGTGAATGAAACAACTCCAGGATCTAGGAAGTAATTCTGACTCTAATTTCATAGAATCTACAATTTACAGGGGAAAGTGGGAGTGAGAGCATTTAAATGAGGCAAGATTCTTATACAAGACCCTCTGAGTCTAGCATATTGTCCACTATCCCAAGGATCATGGGTACTTTCTTTTGTACAACTGAATATGAGTAACTGAATAGAGGAGTAGGATCATGGGGAATGGAGTAGTCAGTGTGAGTAGCATTGATCATGTTGGGTTTCACACAGGATTTAGGATGAATTGTGGAGTGAAAGCCCAGGTGCCTGCTCTTCTGCTGTGGTCCAGGGTGCTTTCTACCTGCCACACTCAGCTACATCCTATAGAATGCTGATCAAGTTATTGAATAGATGAAATAGTAGAAGTCATTACTTACTCAATTCATGAATCTTATGTACTTCATCCCTAAGATGTGGTCATTCAGTGGTAGAATTCATTGTCTCTCAAGTCAGTGCAGTCCATTTTTGGACATGCCTTTTTAGAAATTTTTCCTTATGTGGAACTGAAATCTTCCTTTTGGCTTCGTCTGCTCTTAGTGTTAACCACTCTTTACCTCTCTGCATTTTGGTTTCTTCATCTATAAAACACTGGGGCTGGATTACATGACATTGAGGGTCCTTTCCCATAGTTGACTTGTAGAACAATTGTGATTGTGAATCAGAAAACACTAAGACTTTGGCCCTGGGAACCAAGGTGCTTCAATCATGAGGAGGAAGAGAACAGACAAGTTTCCAAGTACATTTGTTAGCCTCTTTTTCTCCAGGCCTCCAAAAGCAAGGTCACTAGTCTGGTGTGCTCACCTGCATAGGGACTGGAAGGCAGCTCCATAACAGAGCTCCTATCTGTTGGCTCCTCTCTGGACACTAGCAGCAGCTCCCATCTGCACAAGGCTCACCCCACTACCCCCTAGACATCTCGGCTCCCACCAAGATGTCTGTCCTCTCTAGTCTGAGCTCAGGAGCTGGAGCTGTTTGCTGCTGTCACACCACAGCTGCCACCGACTGGCAACTCAAGTCAGAAATAGAAATCCCCTGCAGGGCTGGGGGAGATGGCTCATTAGACCGGCTCCACCCACTTTCCCATCTCCATCTACCCCCTCCGCGCAAAAACTCACTTTACTGCTCATCTGGAAAAAAGGTCTGTTCTAAGTTGGATTTTCTGGGTGAGGACCGTATCAGAAGAGAATTCTGGGAAGGATGCTAAGAGAATATACAGGCAAGGGAGGGATGGTCTGAACCTCGGGGTCCGGCCTCTAGCTCTCTGTGGCCGTTCTCCTAGCAGGGCTAAAGATCAGTCAATCTTTTGCTGTCCCGGTGTTGGATAAGTGATTTTCCTTTATTTTTTTCTTCCCCTGTAAGGCTGCTACATTTCTCAATCCATTCTTTTATAAGGCATCAGGATTCCAAGGTGCCATATTAGCATTTCTGTTTGCCAGCCTGTAGCGGGGAAAGTATTTGATAAAGAAATCCTTGGGTAACTGAGGTGTGAGCCCGACCCGGAGGTAGACGGACATCCTTTGAACAATGAGCGATTCTGTGTCCGGATCTTCTTTCTCTCTCTGAATCCCCCCCTCCCCTTTCCTTCCCCCACCTCCCTGCGCCCTTTCAATCCACACCTTCTCCCCTTTTCTCATATTTTCTTTTCCTGCCTTAGAATCCCCCTTGCTGCATTTATGCAGTCAGTGCTATTTCTCCCTCGGGCGTATTGTACCCAAGCCTGAGACATGAATATGCAGCACACTGAGAGGGAATGCTGCTCTCATGCTGGTGGCTCCAGCAAATCCTCTTGGTGGGTGTTCTTAATCCGCAAATCCAAAGGGATGTGTTTTGGCACATGTAACCCGCCGGCCCTCCATGTCGGCCTCCTGGTGAGTGGAGCGGGGTGCGCTGCCACTAGCCGAATCCAGCTGCAGTCAGGAGGGCCTCCCTGGGGCTGGCTGCCCGGAGCTTCACCCTTCCATATTCAGTGAGTAAGCTTGCTTGTGTTGGGCTCTGACCCCGCTCTCAGGTTCCTATGGGAACCAGGGGCTTGGGCCGACAACTTTAGCTGGCAAGAATTTAACGAAGACAACTCGGATTTTGCAAGGTGTATTAGGGTATGTTGCAAAGAAACACTCCCATGCCCATCAGCCAGGTGAGCTCTTCATTAGAATTCACCCTTGCTCTACTGACGTTTCTCTGGCGGATATTTTGTGTGTCCCAGTTATTCAAAAGGAGCACGGAGTGCTCAGGGAGAACATAGGATTTTCTGACCAATTCGGCTACCTTTCCTGAATCCAAAAGGTACTGACTCAATGAAATAAAATAGAACCAATATTTAGGAAGCATCTTCTATATGTTAGGCATTCACTGCTATGCTCGTTACACAGGGATACAAAGACAAGACCAAAAACAAAAACAAAATCAAAAAATGCCCCTTGTTTCTGCAATTTATCTCCAATTTAGGCCCAGCATGTAGAGCATTGAGAGGATATGGAAGTCTTGTGGCCAATTTCAGCCTCAGATACTTGCTAAGTAAGTGATCCGGGCCAAGTCAATTAACTTCTGTCTGCCTCAGTTTCTTCAGCTGTAAAATGGGAGTAATAATGGTACCCACCTCTCAGTGTTCTAAGGATTTTATGAAATAATTTTTGTGCAGCTCTTAGCAAAATGCCTGGTACAGAGTAACATCTGATAAATGTTCCTCCCTCCCTCCCTCCTTCCCTTCCTTCCTTCTTTCCTTCCTTTTTTCCTTTCTTCCTTCCTTCCTTGTTTCCTTCCTTCCTTCCTCCCACTTTTCCTTCCTTCCTCCCTCCTTCCCTTCCTCCTTCCCTTCCCTTCCCTTCCCTTCCCTTCCCTTCCCTTCCCTTCCCTTCCCTTCCCTTCCCTTCCCTTCCCTTCCCTTCCCTTCCCTTCCCTTCCCTTTTCCCTT